>QMFE01008449.1:0-16931 GCA_003314665.1 Tricholoma sp. MG77 | reverse complement strand
GCAACATATTAGGAAGGTCTGTCAGAATTGCAAGCACAGACTGTGAGTGTCAGAATGATAGGTCTGCAGAAAATAGAAAAAGAATGACCAAAAAACTGTCCATAGTCCCAGCACTTATAAAAGACAGTAGCATTGGTAAATACTGCAATCTATAAAAGAAAGGCAGCTCTTGTCAATGCCTACATGGAAGCAACATGTTAGGAAGGTCAGTCAGAATTGTAAGCGCAGGCCAGGGGTGTCAGAATGGTAGGTCTGTAAAAATTAGAGATTGGCACGGGTAACCCTCGGGTATTTTTTCGCTACCCGTACCCATACCTGTCAAAACCCTTACCCTTAGTCAAGGGTACGGGTTTTGGCGGGTGGGGGTACAGGTACCCGGGGGTATGGCGGGTATGATATACCCGTAAGGGTATGGTGCAAGGGTTTAGTAACATACTCATACTACTACTCAAACACAATCGAGGTCATGGCCCAGTAGCACCCCCCACCATCACTACGAGCCAGTGCTTGCATGGCGGAAGGGGGGGTGCTAGGTCGAGCCAGTCGCTCCCTCCCTCGTCGTCCTGACGTAGCCTTCCCTTGCCATCTCCTCATCGTCCCCGTCGCAGTTTGCTCCTGTCGTCTCCGTCCCATCATCCCTTGTTGTCGGCTGTTAGCACCCACGATCCACCCTGCAAGCAGTGGCTCGCAGGGCTGGGGGCAGGTGCTGCATTGGTCGTTGTTGTTGTTCCGTCGTCCACCCAGCGAGCAGAGGCTCGCAGCGGTGGCATGGGCAGCCGTAGGTTGCACCCCCTCGGGGGCTGTGACATCATTATAACCTAAAAATCAAAAGAAAAGACTTAGTTAGTTCAAGATAACGAGAAAGGAACATAAAAAAACAACTTACCTAGGGCCCAGATGATGTTTGTAGTCATCCGGGCCTCGTTTCGCAGTGCATAGGTTAGCAACTTAGCGAAGAAAGAAAAACATACCTGGGCCTCGAGACGCATCTGCATCTTGAGCCCCAGTTTTCGTTGTTGTTGCTGCTGTTGTGTCGCCCTTGTTGTTACCACCGTTGTCGAGCCTGTGGTGGTGGTGATGGTTGATATTGATGTTGTTGACGGCCCAGTCAGTCAACGGAGTCACGTGTTTTCTGTTGTTGACGCGTTTTCGACCATTTACACTGAACAAATATGTGCACACTCAACAATGTATATAACCCACACTTTCTTCCATGTCATCCGAGGCGTGTCCCTCGTAAGTAGTATAAACATTAAGTAAATAGATATACTATGTTGTAAATAGATAATAAATACAAGAGTGCTAACGAAACCTGCCCACCCACCCAGTGGGTACGGGTTTGTGGAGGGTCACAAATTTCATACCTGTACCCGCACCCATGACTACCCGTAGCTAATACCTGCGCGGGTTTCAATACCCTTGACAATCACTAGCAAAAATAGGAAAAGAATGACCAAAATTGTCTGTAGTCCCAGCACTTATAAAAGATGGTGGTGGTGGCAAATAGCACAATCCATACCTGGAAGAAGCCCTTGGTTGATGGCCATACTGAAGCAAGATGTGGTAAAGGTCTGGAAGAAATCTGAGCACAGGCCATTGGTAGAGATTGTCATGGGTAACCCCTGGGTATTTTTTTGCTACCCGTACCTGCACCCGTCAAAACCCTTACCCGTAGTCGAGGGTGGGGGGTTTCAGCAGGTATGGGTACAGGGTACCCAGGGGTTGGGAGGGTATGCATACCCTTGCGGGTAATGCACAGGGGTACATTGTCCCTGTAAGGGTGGTGGGTAGGGGGTGATAAGGCTTATCACACAAGAGTACACAGAACCAATGTATATAGGCTTCTGATACCAACATAGTGTGTATGTTGCTTCCCTCTAGCTGTGTGACTACATGTAACATAGTAACATCCCCGGAAACTCCCAATACAGCATAGCCACATGGAGGTGGCTGTGGCCACCTCCTACATTCTCCCCCTCTAGATTGGCCCCACCAGCCAATCTACACCAAAAAGAAAGGAAAACTTAAAGAAAGTTTAAGCATGAGGTAATTTGCCCCATGCAGTTGGTGAAAATAATAATAATAAATTTTAATGTCCCACAGATGCTTGTTCAATGACATCCATAACTTGAGGGACATACACAATGCGATTTAACTGGTTCACTCATTCAAAATGTACCCTGCTGACGACCATGTCAACAATGAAAATTAAAATGAATTAATATAACATTTCAACCACCTGTTGGTGGCTCTCAATCATCATCATCATCCGACTTGTCTGTCAGATCCTCATCCTCATTACCCTCATCAGAGGCATACTCCTCCTCATCCTCCTCGGAGTAACTTTCCAAGCCTTCTCTATCCTTGAACCACTCTGGCGGATCACATTCTGCCCAATGTCGTTCATCTGGTGACCCACAGTACAATAGGTCATCACATTCAGTCATCTGGACATCATATGTCCACTGCTGACCATCCCCATCCTCATATATTCCATTTGGGAATGACTCCTCACCGTCCCCGGACTCATCCTCATAATGATCCTGTGGAGGCTCCTGATCATCCTCTGACTCCTCCCCATTATATTCCTGTGATGGCTCTCCATCACCATCTGAACCCTCATTGACCAGGTAATGATAATACTCCCGTATACATGCCATCTGTACAGGGTTGGACTGCATAATGTCATCCATCAGCTGGCTTACCACTGATGCCCTCTCTGAGCCCTCATCTGGCTCACAGTACATGTTGTTCCACCCGTCCAACAATTCTTCCAAGTATACACTTGGCTCATGCATCAGATATGATGCATCCGTTAACTCGTCCAAGCAATTACTTGGGCTAATAATTTTAATTGACGTGTTTGACGTCATTTCAGCCTCCCCCGTACTGTTATCTGACTCTGATGATGAGTAATCATCATCATAACAGCCTATGGGCAGGCCCTCAACCTGCTGTACTATTGGCGTGTCTATATTACACCCTGTTGTGCCAGCATTTGAGCTTGCAATGCGTAAATGCATCGATTCACATGACATGTGACTGTTTATGTTGACGCATCTGCATCAACGCCATTTCATTTGACTGCAACTGGTTCCCAGTGCGGTCTCTCTTCCCTGGCTGAGGTGCACTATGCACCTCAGAGTTCTGATGTTCGTGTACACGCCAGCCTGCTCTATCCGGTGCCTTAGGGAGTGGCACAGGTGGATTCTTATATCCGACCTGTGTCTGCTGTCCTGACAGCGTTGTCCTCGTTTTACTCTCGTTGTCAACGTTCAACTTCGAACGTTCTCCATTAACTATGTCACCACGGCGTAGTCCCCATTTCTGAACATATTGAGAATGTGAACCATTAAACGGTTCCGCTTGTATCAACGTTATGGCCGTCTGGGGGCCGTAATTAGTTTCGTTACGCGTTTTTGAGCACGTTGGGTGTCGGGAAACAGGTAAGTTGCCTGTTTCATGTATTTGGGATGGTGTACCATGCATCATCCATTGTCTGCTAATCTTTCCTGTTATTGAACAACAAATTTCGTTGTTCTCCAGATCTGTAGCACCTCCAGACGATGTATCTGCATCGTCTCCATTCTCTGGAGAAGTGTTGTGCCTTGGGCTGCCTGAGCACAAGCTCTCCTCATCCTGTTCAGCAAACCTGATGACCCATCTCGTATCTGAATGACATTTCACATCATTCTCACCTGGGCTCTGTCGAACTCTGTTGATGAACATCTCCATTCATCCTGTCTCTCTTGTGCCATGGGGATATGTGATGAGCATGTTCGCTTGTCTCCCTCTCTCTCTTGTGCAGCTCGAACTTGTGGATGCATTGTTTGCATCCAGCTGAGCAACTGCCAACTCTTCTCCTTTGACAAACCCCCCAGGTTTGTTGATGAACCTATACAGTGGCTCACAAAACTGTCCCAATGTTTGGTTGTTTTAGACAGATGGTCTTGGTGCAGAGTGATGACATGCATGGTCTTGGCACTCATGTCCAACAAACTACATCATCTTGGCTTTCTACAACACTTTGGGTCATGTGATTTGGATAAAAACTCATGGAGTAATGGGCCAAACCAAGTTGGGACTCATTGGGACAGTTTTGTGAGCATCTATTATTTTGCTTCTAGTACTTGGTATGACCCTCACCTGCCTTGATAACTGCCTGTATGTGCCTGGGCATACTTTCTATGAGGCATTTTTTTATCCAAATCACATGACCCAAGGTGTTTTAGAAAGCCAAGATAATGTAGTTTGTTGGACTTGAGTGCCAAAACCATGGATTATGTCATCACTCTGCATTAAGACCATCTGTCCAAAACAACCAAACATTGGAACAGTTTTGTGAGCCACTGTATGTCCATCTACGGCCCATGTTTCGGCTGTCATCTCTGTTCAAATGACAATCTTCGTCGTTCTCGTCATTGTAGGGAGGTGTTCCTCCCCTTCTGCCTCATCCTACAGGTGAGGCAGCCTGCCTGAGCAGATCTGCGCAAATGGTCCTCAATTGGCCATCTGCATCCTTGAGCTTCTTGTAACTGAGCCCTCTCAACTTGTTATACTCGACGACCTCCATCTGGCCATCCCTGAGATCCTTCAACAGCGTGACTGCTGTCCTGTCTGTCATCTTTCTCACTCCTGATACCTGGAATGGAAGCATGACACCTCGATTCTCCACCAAGCTGGCCTGACACCACCTCTCAGCATCTATCTTGGGACTACGGCATTCGTAGTCCCCTAGTCTAAATGCCTCTTGATCTTTATCTGGCGGCACCTTCTGGCGCTCTGTCTCGTCTCAAGCATCAGGTTCTGCGGATGCATCTGCATTTGTCTCGTTTTGAGCATTAGGCTCTACAGACACATCTGCGTTCGTCTCATCGTCCTCAATACCACTCTCAACACTGCAGTCTGACTCCTCATCCCTGCAGGTTGAGTTTATGAACGTGTCTGCATTTGTCTCTTCTTGGCCTAAGCCGACTTCATCATCATTAACTGTTCCGTCGTCCTTGACGAAGCATTCTCTCCTGGACGATCCTTTGTCCATTTCATTTTCTGTATCAGTGACATCATTGCCACTGTCCTCCCCATAAATACCTTGCTCACCGGCAAGGCTATCTGAGCTCTCGTCACCTTTTTTGATGGTTCCGTCATGCTTGGCAGCACCTTCCTCTTCGGGGCCAACTAAATCCTCGTGTTCTGACACGTCTACTTTACGTGTCAGATCTAGGCTTTCTGGGTGACTTGTCTTGTCATCCATCTCGTTTTCTTTGGAGGCTTGCCTAGTAGCAAGCCATATCATTTTCTGAGGCACGATCATATGTTCCCCCTGGTTTCTGATAGGGTGGGACGGGCATAGAAGAAGGGGCTTGAGGAAGAGTGGCTGGTCCTCCACTGCAAGCTTATCATGACACCATTTGGTGCCCTCATAAATAGTCATAGTGGACAATAACCACTCGTTCTCCAATACACTATGCAATTGCATAGTGTCTCGGGCCAGCTCTATCAGGCCCTGTTCTTCCTCACTCACTCTGTTGGTAATTCCCAATGGAACCCAGTGTCCTCGTATGTAGACCACCTTATCACTTAATAGACCTTGAAAGTCGAGGTTCCCTTCATTTTAGAGCTGTTGCTCGATTTTGGCTACTGCAATTTCGCAGGTGGGTGTGTCCGTTAGATGGCACATCCAAATAAGATCCTTAGGATTATAATAGAAGTACCTATCTAGTACTTCGTTAGAGTGTATACCGTAGCGTTTAAACGGCATACCATCACAGCTTCACGTCGGACGAATCTGTGATGTGGCATGGTGTGAACATATCACGTCATGTACTTCTCCCTCTCGTAACACTTCATGGTGCCTATTGGCATCTACAATAGCATTAGTTAAGGCCGTTTGGCCCTCCTGCATCAGGCAAAGTTTTGATTTAGCACCTCATGACAGCATCACATTGTGCATATCTGCCTCTTGTGACGCTTCAGGGTGCCTATTGGCACCCATAACAGGTTTTGGCAAGGCCATATTGGCCTTACCTTGCTCCAGTAGGGGTTTCTTGGGTGGCATAGCCATGCCAAGAGGTAGTTTTCAGAAAACTCACTATATATCCTGGGTTACTGGAAACCAGAAATGGATGTGTAAAAAAGTGTAAGGGTGGTGGGTAGGGGGTGATAAGGCTTATCACACAAGAGTACACAGAACCAATGTATATAGGCTTCTGATACCGATGTAGTGTGTATGTTGCTTCCCTCTAGCTGTGTGACTACATGTAATAGTAACATCCCCGGAAACTCCCAATACAGCATAGCCACATGGAGGTGGCTGTGGCTACCTCCTACAGTCCCTGTCATCGTCCATCACCGTTCATCAGTGTTGTCAGCACCCCCTATCCACCCCATGAGCAGTTGCTTGCAGCGGTGAGGGGTGTTGTGTTGAGTCGTCATGGGCATGCCATACTCATCTTACCTAATGTTGTGGCCCAGTAACACCCCTCACCACCACTGCAAGCCAGTGCTCGCATGGCAGAAGGGGGGTGCTAGGTCAAGCTGCACCCATCATTGGTTGAGCCATCACATGAGGGGCTCCCTGTATCCACCCTGTGAGACAGGGGCTCATAGTGGTGGATTTGGGGAGTGTCAGATGTGATTTTCATGCTGTGGGCATTCTCATGGTCAGTAAGGGTTGCTGGGGTAACAGGGAGTTGTGTACCTTGTGGGTTCCCCACTGCATGGGGTTCCCAGTGCCTCCTCATCATTATCCCACCTCCCTGTCACCATTTGAGCCCTTCCAACTGACCTCACATCCTGTTTGGATGGGGAGGAGGGCATGGGTGTATCATGGGGCCGTCGTGGGAGAGAACCCTAGGAAAGAAGAACAAATACATTGTAGTTAGTTAAAAGAATAAGAAAAAAAAACAAAGAACAAATATATTTGGAAGTTCCTTGGGCCAGAATAGAAACAGCAGATGTTGAACGCGTAAACATGTGTGACATGGCAGGTCCGCAGTCATTGGGTTTGCTGTTGGGTCAGGTCAAAAGGGTGTGGTTGGACTCGAGAGAAGGGGGATGCAGCATTGTGGGAGTGGCTGTTCAATGTTAGTGACGGTTGCCATCGTCAGTCGTGTGTGTTTGCAATCAACAGAGCCACGTGGTCTCCTTGTTGACGTGTTTTCACACCTGAACTAGATATAGTAAATCTGAAATAGATAAGATATTACAGGCAAAACTAAGTGCTAATGAAACATGCCAACCCACACTGCAGGTACAGGTTTGTGGAGGGTCACACATTTCATACCCACACCCGTACCCACGGCTACCCTTGGCCGTTAGCCGCACAGGTTTCAATACCCTTGACAATCACTAGCCATTGGGGATCTGAATGGCAGGTCAGTGGATCTGGTAAAAGAGTGGCCAACAGGTACCAGTAGTCTGAACACATATAAGATGCAGCAGTGCAGACAAATTCTGCCATGAATGTCTGGAAGGTGCTGCTTGACCAACGACAATCTGGATATGTGATACTGCCATTTTTTGATCAATGTTTATCTGAAATCCATATGCAGCCCAGGCCTGGCAGGAATGGGAATCCATGGCATCAGCAAAGGACTAGAGGTCTGAAAAGACAATGCTGGCACCCTATGATCATCTATTATTGCAGGTATAAGAAATATGAGCTCACACCAGGATGTACGGGTTGACCTAAGAATGATACAAATTACAATGGAGCACAATCACACTGCTTCATGATCAGCTGTTCTCATTCACTCGCTGATTGTAAGAAAAACAATTCATATTGGACTGGTAGGGCTGCTCCAGAATTATAAGTTAAAAGTGACAGGTATTTACGATGCCCCTGTGGTCTGCATCTGCTTCAGGGCTCTTTTCTCCCTCAATTTGGCTAGTGCACTCTGATTCATCACTGCATGCTTGCATGTGATATAGCTGGGAAACACCTGGCCATCAAGAATATGGGTGTCAGTGTTTAAAAGTGGAAAAGCCCAAATGCAATTCATGAGCACCTACCAGTTCCACCAGCTCTGGAGGTCATCTGCTTCCTCCTCTGGGGAATCCAAGAAATCCAATACAATTTCATAAAGCTGTTGGGAGCCTGTTGAAGCATCAGACCTACAGCATGTTGACAAAGATGGCAGTGCAAAGCGAAGCTCACTTGTGTAGCTACATAAGCTAAGGAAGTGGTGGTGACTTGAGTCATGCCATGGATACGTGTATTGCCAGATCTTGTTGCCTTTACCTCCTTCTCTACCAAACTGAGTGAGGTAAAGATGTGCTGTAGGCCTGTGCAACAGAATGTGGCAGGCAATAGCAAACAAAGAAAAATGCATATTGACTGAGACAAGGAGCTGGCTTATGAGGAGCCCCTCCCAAGGTTCTTCAGGATCATATTCTGATTCACATATACTAGTAATGGCTATTGATCCCCATGGATGGCTATTTCACCACTAGAAAGCTTGCTGCACACCCTAAACCAGTGGATCAACAGAATCAATGAAATATGCATAAGAAGAACTAACTGTGCATCATTCCAGTCCAGACCAGCAGGGCAGAGAAGGGCGCCAATGACAGGGTGGTGGAACCCCCAGTTGGCCTTGATGCTCCAGGAGAGGGGCAGATGCAAGGGTGCATCATGGGGGTTATCCAGTCCAAAACAGCACCCTTCAGGCTTTTAGTATCATCCAACCTTGCGCTGGGTATGCCCATTTGAATCTTTATTCAATGAGGCGAGGCTCAAGGCATGCTAGATGAATGGACTTACTAAATCAACCATCACCATAGACTCTTCATCAGAGGCATCCATGATGCACTAAATGAGATGGGGCACTATAGACAGGGGCTGGCAAAGCACTCTATGCTCTTTCTGGGTCCTGCATTGCAGAAGGGTATGTTAGCAACGGGTTGGGCTGAATGGGATGGGCTAACTTAGGAGTAAGCAGCTCTTCAGCAACCTCTCCACCCTCACCCATGCACTGTATGCCATTTGTAAATAGCCCCTGGACATTGCACATACTAGCATACACTGTTCTGTGAAATGTTGTCCATGATGGATGAAAGGATTGCCTGCACATCTGGGGCATACCAGCCAGGGTGTTGTGAGCCTTGCACCACAGCTGAAAGCTAACTCACAGTTTTCTTCTGTTTCCAAGCTTTTGTGAAAGTTTAATCCTTTACAGTAGACACCTAAAACTCATCATGCACCAAGCAGAGTATGACCCAATTCCATAGGTAGATATACTGTGCTAATGCAGTGACAAGTTAAGAGGTTCTGCTTATGTAAGTAATTCCTAAATAAGTAATACCACCACTGCACATAAGTAAGATCAAATCTGTTACACACCCCCTTTTGAGATTGCTAGTACAGCAATCTAATAATCACCAAAAATAAAAGGGAATATGAAAGAAGATATATATATATGTATCTCAACAAATGAATGTAGGTGTTAGGCAGAAATTAAAGGAAAGGAATAAATGTGGGTGAGTCCAAAAATATTGACATCAAAAGAGTCCATGTGAAATCCAAGGCCTCACCATATTAACCAAGCAAGTTGAGGTAGTCATGAGTCCAGAAGCAAGTTCCATGGGTTGTAAATCTCATCGTCCTCTGACAGAGTTTTAGATCTTTGGAGGGATGGTGGATGAACATTGAACAAGACATTGTCCCCATCCATCTCCTGAGTCTGGATATGGGTAGAGCCAGAAACTAGGGATGGTGATAGCTCATACAAAAATGAACACAATATCCATTGTCCTATACTACTAGCTCACCGAGCTAGTAGAAGAATGGTGGAGAAGTGCCAAGCACTAACCCCATCCACCTCCTGGCTCACAATGGGTGAGTGAGAGCCTAGGGGTGGCAATGGTGGGCAGAATTGCGATGCAGGATCACAGCCCCTGATAATGTGGGTTAACACATGTACCCCAGGCTTTGATTAACCCACATGTACCCCAGGCTTTGAGATAATCCTTGGGTTGAGGTGCAATATGGACATGTTGATGTACAAATATATACAAGGTACAGCCAGCAGTCAAGTGATGCTGACTGACACCATTAAGGCTCCGTTCGGCAACCCAACTTAAGTTGAAGTTGGAGTTGGAGTTGTGATTTGTAAGCATCAAAAGCTGATGTAATCATACCAAATCTAGTAGAGTCGAGTTTACACAGCACATCAGTGGTTGCAACATGCCACGAAACACCAGTCCTGATACCCTGCATTGTCGGATTCTGGCAGCTGTAGCCTACTATGGCCAAGCTATTGGTATTGCTGCCATTTTATATGCTTCACCACACTATTGGAAGCAGCCATACCATACATCAGCCTTGACAGGTGCAGCATGGGTGAAAGAGCTGATCAATGGCCATCCTGACAGGATATGGACTGCACTTGGAATGTGCCTGCATGTATTCATTGCCCTTGTACTGGAACTGCATCTTGTATGTGGACTGGGTGACTCTCGACATGTGGATCTGGAAGAACAGGTAGCAATATTTCTTCATGTGTGTTACAGGGCTGTCTATTCAGCATGTTGGTGAGAGATTTCAACGATCAAATGAAACCATATCCAAGTAGGTTTTCATACAATGATTCTGCCATACACCATTTTTTGAACAAATTAGATACTTTTGCAAGATTTTGATGGCTATATCATCCCCCCCATTCTATACCAAACATATCCAGTTGCCTGATGCCAGTGATCCAACACCTTCCTACATTCTCAACAATCCCAAACTCTTTCCCTTCCTCAAAGATGCCCTTGGTGGCATGGATGGTGTCCACATCAATTCCTATCCATCTGCTTCTGAGTGAGATGGGTGTCGTAATCGTAAAGGTGGTCTATCACAGAACTGCCTGGCATGCTGCTCTTTTGATCTATGATTCCTGTATATGGTTAGTGGGTAGGAAGGCTCAGCTGCAGATGGAGCTTTATTTCTGAGCTCTTGATTTAATGACTTGACAATCCTGACTGGCAAATTCTATCTTGCAGATGCAGGCTTTGGAGCCTGTGATGCATTGCTTGTTCCATACTGTGGTGTCTGATATCACCTTGCTGAATGGGGTTGTGCTAATATTCAGTCTGTGATTTTGGTTGTGCTGGCTTTTCAATTGTTAAAATAATTTACATTTAGGCCTGCCAATCCAGAAGAGCTTTTCAACCTTCGTCATGCTCAAGCACATAATGTGATTGAACATATTTTTGGTGTGATAAAGCAACACTGGGAAATTCTCAACCATCCTGCCCAGTTTGACATGACAATTCAAGCACGCATCCCACCAGCCTGTGCTGCACTTCACAATTTCATCATGACCCATGATTCACATGACATTGAGGATCTTCTTGAAGTGCATGGGTAACCTGAGACCAATGATTGTGATATTGGAACATTGGCAGAAACACATGTGACCCATGCTGAGAAACTGTGGGCAGAAGCTTTACAGGACAAAATAGCAGAAGAGATGTGGACCAGTTATCAGGATTTATTACGTGGGCAGGAGGACAGTGATGACATGGATATTTACTAGGGATGTAGAACTAAGATATGGATGAATGGTAGATCAAAAAGTGGTAGTATGAGAATGAGTGGTAGTATGAGATTGAATAGATTGAAGGAATGTGACTGTAGCATAGTTGAAAACATAAAATTAGTCACTATCTGACCAATGAATAGGTGCTTCAATATTGAGCTGGTCACAAACCCAGGCAACCCGAAGCTCATCTTCCAAAACCATATATGTCTTGACAGCCTTATCATCCTTTTGAAGGATATGAACCAATGAAAGGAGCTGTGAACCAGTGAGCCACGACTTCTCAACCTTCTGTGCTTGTTTCAAGGCCTGCTGTCGTCGACGAGGGGTATCGGGCCCAGAACCAGAGGGGGCAAGTGCATTAGCAATCACCTCACTAAAGGAATTCATTGAATGTGTAAGACTCTCAAGACCTGAGACTCTTGCTTTCTTGTGAGATCAAGGAGATCGAGGAGTGGGAGTTGCTGGAATGTGGCGCTTTGCAGGCTGGGAAGGCCTAACAGGAGTGACTGTTGGAGGCTGAGTATTGTCAGTATGGGAAGACAGTGGCCAAGTGATTGAAATGTACCTGCTCATCCTCATTATCTGATAACACCCCATCTGGTGAACCATGCAAGGCTGGGGGACTTGCTTGAGGTGGTTCATTAGCTGAATCCTCATTCCCCACTCCAGCAGCCCCACCCATCCCAGTGGAAGCATCAGAAGCCCAAAAAACATTGGTACCACATGTCGTTGATGGCATAATGCATGAAACCTGCTCAAGATGGATCCACCCTGCATTCTGAAAGGGCTTGGCATCTTTGTGTTGTGCAACATAGGCATCCCAACTGTTGGCAGTAGTGTGATTGATAGAAGCACCAGTTTCACCATCCAATGTCCATCCAGAAACAGCCTGAATTGCCTTGATGACAGCATATACCTTTTTCAACTGCAGTGGTTGTCAATGAGCCAATGGACATTGGAGATACAGAAGTAATACACATACATTTCCCCACTTGTACTTGCAAGAGCCTGGGGTCTTTGGACCTCCCTTTGTGATGAGGGGAGAAAGCTTCTCTGATGCACCTGTCCAGACAAAAGCCTTGAAATTGCCACCATCTCCAGCAGTAGGCTCCAGTTCTTGAAGATAATCAATAAGGGCAACCTCGTTGGTTTTAGTCCAGACAGCGTTGTCAGGCATTTCATGTACACAATGATTATCACTTGATGTTTCGAGTTTGCAGTGTGCTTACATCATCTATTGATGCTTACAAATCTCAACTTCGAACTCCAACTTCAACTCAAGTTGAGTTGCCGAAAGGAGCCTAAGTCTCCAAAGATGTATCACTCAGTGATCTATCCTCAGACCAATCACTCCCCTGGTCAGTTGCTGACATGATAAGGTGAGCTGAGCTGGTGATTCCCTGCTCACCATCCATAGACCAGGGATTTGGTAAGCTACTCATCAACATCGCGATGAGGGTGAAAGCATCTGTAATGTCCTCTTCTGATAGCTCAGATGAGACATCTGGTGTCTCTTCTGATTGCTCAGAATCGGTATCTCCAGTATGAGATGTTGTTGCCAAGGTAGACTGAACAGATAAGGAGTCCCTGGGCATCAAACCCATGGATTTATCCTTGGTCCGGTCTGAGGTCATTGGGTGTATAAACCAGAGTGAGGACTGTCCAGCCTCCAGGCTATCAATATCACTGGACATTGAGCGGAACATCCAGAGTGGAATGGCGACATGGGCTAGCGTGCCAACCAGAATCAAAGCCAAAAATACAAATAGGCCTATGTTGGTGGCCTCATCAACAACAGAGAGGAAGTAAGGACAGTGGCCATAGTAGTGTTGGTAGAGTGAGCGTATTGTGGGGAAAAGTGGGGAAAAGGAAGAAATGAACCAGTTGTTTGGTTCTGATATGTGAAAAGGTGGAAGTTGAAATTGAAAGTAAAATAGCTGGTGACAGTGGCTGGAATTGATACTCCACCCCTGATCCCATGTTTGGCCAATCAAAAAAGACAGGCATATTAAATTGTTATATCACTTGAGGCCCTCATACCTTGGGCCTCTTGTGTGGGTATCCTACCTCATTTGCCCCTTCAAAATTTCATTCCTGATCACTTCCCAGGTGTTAGCATTCACTGGTGGATCTGAAGAAGCGGAAGGATCATAATTTTCAAAATATGCCCCTTCAGATTGATACCACAGGATGGTCTCGAATTGAGGGTAGGGAATAATAAATTTAATTATAGAATAGAAATTAAGATGACTACATGCCCCTTCAGATTGATCCCACAGGTGGTGGTCTCAACACTCAGAGGGGGGTTGTCATCAAATGAAGAACAAAATTCAAAATGTAAAGCATCAGGAGTTGCAGCATGCATAGCATGTCTCAATGTTTGATACTTGTTAGCTGAGGTGCATGGCCACAAGCATAATGACATGTTCATGCATCTCAATGTTTCAGTGACTTGTAGCTACATAATTGATGTGATCAGGCCTGTGCATGGTGTGCACAGTCATGGTAAAATGTAGTATGGTACATCTCCTGTGCTAGCTGCATTGTGAGCATCCATTTGTCAATGGCCGTTCCTTATAACGCTGCTTGCAACTGGTGTAAATGGTTATAACAGCGAGATGGAATGTGTCATTGGTTGAGCATATGTGGTCACCCAAGGTCTCATTGTTATAGGTGGCCCAATGGGTTTGTTCATGCCTTGTCTGTTAATGAGTCATGACAATTCACCAGTCAAGCTCATAGGGTCTCGAGTACCACTTGAACAATAACTATTGTTCTTGGGTGTCTCAGGTGACAAGTAGTATGACAGTTCTCACCATAGTGGCGGACAAGCACTGTACTTCAATATTCTAATTACATCAGTCTCTTCAGTCATGAACAAGCACTGTCGTTCATGCTTAGTAGCGGCTGTTTTGAGTCTGAATGAATTAAATTCATTTTTTCTTCTCAAGAGTCAGTAATTCTTGCTGGCATAGCCATCCCCACCCCTTTTGCCTTGCATCACAGCGAGGTATTCCAGGCATTTAAGTATGGTGTTCTTTTTCAGCAGTCTTTTCATGACTATGAGGATCAGTGTCAGGACCTTTAATATTCCTGACACATGGCACATTCCCATCCACAAACAATTTCTGTGAATGGCTGCAGTAGGAGTCAGAGCGCCATGCTCAATTGCAAGGCTCTTCAGTTTCTCGACGAGAGCTGGCATTGACATTCCAATGTTTTACTGACAACTATCTTGACATTGCCTTTACAGCAATGCATCTCGATATTTCAGGCATGTGTATGTCTTTTGTGTACACTGCATATTGTTGAGCTTGGGACATCACAACCTGCATTGTCTGGCTTTGCATTATATGTAGCCTTGGTGGTATCATCAACACACCTTGTCCGTTGGCAAGTTGCAGTGATGTGTCCGCCAAGTCCATGATTTCTCGATCAAGTTTGCAGGGCATGTAGGCCTTCACAGCTATTTGGATAGCTGGGAACTGTGTTGTATGGTGCCGTTGATTGACAGTGTCTGAACATTGCTGTGATCTCCAAGCATGTAGATCCACAAGTTGCGACTGCTATCCCTGCCCCTTCTGCATCACTGCATGGCGATGCAATCTGGGTTCTTGGTCAGGGAAACTTCACCCTGATGAAGCGAAGTTCAGGGATTGCAGGACATTGTGATCTTCAGTAGTCACTGCAGACATTGGCCCATAAAAGTGCTGGATATATGGAGGGTATATGGGGAATAAAATTAGAAAATATTTCCAGTATAGTTGGCTGATAGAACTTGTATTTATTTAAAATTTGTCCTGTTATCAATACACCATATGTGGGCAAGATTTATGAGGAAGAAATTGATAATGTGTTCATCATAAGTGCAGTGTATAAAGGGAAGATATTTTCAAAATTTGTTCACCATAAAAGCACAGAGGAAACATAGAATATATTGTAAAACATATTTTGAATATATCCTGAGGATATATAAACTTATCTCTCTGTGATCTATCTGTCAGATAAACAATAAACAAAGTCTAAATTTGTTTTCCAATATCTTCATGCGATAAATTGTAAAACTAGTACTGATTGAGCTATATTTAGATTAGCTGCCATGTGTATACAGGTACACTCCATACTGGCTTGAATGATACTGCATGCCTGTGCTGTGGAAGCTCCAGTAGTAAGTATGGGCTATGAAGTGGATATTACAGTAGTACAGATACATGCAGTTGGTTCAGAAATAATCCATATATTGGTAAAGTAATGCTATGCTCACAGAATAAATTGTAAACTAGTACTGATTGAGCCCATGTATTTAGATGCCTTTGACAACACTCAAGCAATTGCTAGCTTTATGCTGCCAATGCCAGCCAGGCTTCAGCTCCCCATTCGGTGCCGGGACCACAACCCAGTAGCCAGCCTCAGCTCCCACTCCAAAGCCAGCTGGAGGACACTGCTGTTTGACTTTCTTGCCAGAGAACTGATCTAGCATCCACTCCTTGTCTGCAACGATCTGGGTGAGCTAAATCATAGGAAAGGTGTCCTTACAGACAGGAGGGTTGCAAAGAAACTACAAACCTCTTTCACATGTTTTTGAAGGGGCCGTGATCCATGGACTTCTGGGTTGACTGGCATGGAAGTTGGTTAGAGCTCTTGCCACTTTGTTTTGGGTGAAGTGTCTGAGAATTATCTTTAGGCTTTTATTGGGATGCAACTCGTTGTACTCGCACTCATGTTGACCTATGAAAGGCTCCTCTTCACTGTCCTACCAGTAACATGCCTAAGAATCAGTAAACAGAATGCTTAAGTCAATATGTTGGACACCTGGCAAATGAATATGGACCTTTCCAGCAGAACACTTGAGGTGAACATCATGATAAACCACAATATTAACTGTCATGTTCATGATCACTCCAGTAATAGCAAAATCAGCGGCTAGTACACTGCAGAGGCATCGTCGGCCAAACATTGTAATTCAAAAGCAGCTGGTGGATGGGCCTTGAAGAAACTTGCAATCACTCAGTTTTGGTCTGTTGGAGTGGTGTGAGGCACCACTCCAGGTGATCACGTGATCTTGTTGATAGATAGCCAGTCACATGTAATAGTCACATCATCTCATAGCTATCCCATCGCGTTGCCTTGCCATAGCAAGGAGACACCTCAGGCGTCTCCATCTTGGTGATGAGAGTGTGATTTGCACTTTAACACGCTGTCAGCCGCTTTTCTCGGGCTTCTCTGAGCTTTTCTCAGCTCTGTTGTCTATTCTTGGGCTTTTTTGTCAACTTCTGAACTTCGCTGGTATTCCTATCACCGTAAAACCGTCACCACCCACTGTTCCACCGTATTCTGTCTACCATATAACCATGCCACCGAAATACCACTTGTTTCCCCCATCCAACCATGCCAGGACCT
>QMFE01008445.1:317-11346 GCA_003314665.1 Tricholoma sp. MG77 | reverse complement strand
GTGGGGTGCCAACAGCGTAGAAATAGAAGTACACAACCACATCACAATGTCGAAGAGAATGTATAAAACCAAGGGGGACAAGAACACAATTAGTCCGAAGGTGAAATCGATATCATTCCCATTGAATGCAAGCGGGACAAGGGCAGCGGAACCTGGAACAAAGAATAGGCAGATATAAATATTTAGAGTGTCAGCATGGTCTTGTCCAAAGAATGCTCACCAAAATACGAAAAGAGCAACCCTAACAGGATGTGAACTATCATAGCAAGAATACGAAGCACTCCATTCGAATACAAGTCATCCCGGAAAAACCCTGGTGCGACTCCAGGAGACTCGTTTTCAAAGAAGCTCATCCAATAAGCGCTGCGAGCCGGGAGGTCATAAAGATGATGGATAGAAAAGGAGCGTATTGATTGAAGGCACCTACATCAGAGTCCATAAGACCCCAATTATCCAGTCCAGAGTGGTCGGAATCGAAGGATGTCCAAAGTATGTCAATGTGGCTTTTGTGAGCCCTAACACGAGAATGACGGTGGTGTTCAGCAATCTCCATCCTGTGATTCGGGGTCGTAGAGGTGTTGGGGGCGGCGCGGCGGGTGTAATTGGCTGAGATGGAGGCGAGCTGTTGCGTTTACTAGGACAACTTTGAACGGGATGAAGGATAATAAAAACTGGGGAAAGTGCTTACGAATCCTGATCTATTGTGATTTTAGTTCTGAAACGAATCGTGTACAATCAGCTCCAGCCAGAGTTCAGAGCGCGAAACAATGCATGTGTACATAGTTGGTCCTGGCAGGTCGTCAATGTGGCCTACTTGAATACCTTCCTCGGGTGTAAGGGTGCCTGCCCTTGGTGGGAGTGGGTGTGGTTGGGGTGTCATGGGGTCAATAGGAGCTTGATCTGGGGTTCATCATCTCGTGATCTTATACATCTTGACGGGGATCCACTGGCAAGCAGAGTTATTATTACATAACTAAGCGCCGACATGAAGGAATCTGACCCTTAAAAACGGAGGCAGCTAGCTGTGCATCAAGACTGGTGTCGAATCTCGATAGCACTGGAAGCCAAAATAGTACAGTCAAGATTCCGAACCATCATAACGCGAGGGAGCCTGGACTGCATAAAGAAGAATAACTTGAACCACCGATACGGTGCTTGATTACATCAGATATCGTAGTCAAGAATCCAAACAGTAAGATCTGTGCTACAGCAAAGAACGTCGCTCCAAACACGATATCATAATCGGCCGTCTGCGGGTAGGGAACACAAGGGTGTGGAAGAATGAAGGGGAAGATCCGGATGGTTTTTTGGACTTGGACAAAGGGAGGACTGTGTTGGATGGAGGTTTGACGTGAAAGTGCGAAGAACCAGCGTTCTCGGCTACACGATATGACCGATCGGTCATTGGTCATCGGGGACGAAACACAAAGTTATACCAGTGGAAAATGGCGATGAAGAATGCCATATGGATGCATGCTGAAGATTGCAAGGCACCTGGGTTGGTGGATGTTAGTTTAGGTGTGGAGGGGAGATAGAAGAGGAAAGGACGTACCTGGGACGTACCCAAAGTGAGAGAGGTGTACCGTCTTTGGTGAATTGCCGTTGATAGGTATACGTGGGATGACTAGACCACTGCGGACCACTACAAGGATACGATTGACGGATAGGTAGATTTGAAAGAGGATGTGTACGTACCAGGTATGGCGATCTGTGTTCATTTCGCACTGAGCGCCAACGGCCACACTTTAGTCTATGGCCATGGTGTTCTTCAGACCGCCGTCATGATTGTACTGCGGATGTGCCAACTGTCGTCGGGAGCGTAGTGAGGAAAACAAAACTGGCGGTATGACTCGGATCTGATCATGAACGTTGTTTGGTGCCAACACCAACTTCGTCCCATATCAAAAAGTTCTGGGTTCTTATATTTCGGTGTGCATACGGGAGTCTCTAGGTAAAGTATGCACCATTGACAGCCTTGGGTTAGTATTAGACCAGTGTGTAACTACATATCCCTGAGTTCATTGGCGTATTCTATTCAACGTGTGAGTGGTTTTGCTGTCTGCCATAGATTGCCCTTTGTTTACCTCTAACCTCCAGCTTCCAGACGTTCTTCACAAAGTTGACAGCATCTTCCTTGGCGAGGTATGTAACATGCTTAGTGTAGAGAGGGAATAGCTCGAGCAAGAATGCTGATCAAGATCTTTGAAAGTTAAGATAATATGTATGTGTCTGGCGCTGCTAAGATAGACCTCACTCATACTCAACTACATCACGTGTTTTGATCATTTTGAGTCGAAAGTTGGTACCGGGCTCACCACATCAACTTTTCAAAAAAAAGGGGATCGAGGAGGTCAACCGTTTTTATTTTTCTGAAGGTCCTACGACTCAGAATATGAGCTGAATGGCTAGGGATGGAGGATTGTAGCTCCCAAAGTCGAGTGTGTGGCAAAATTTGGCCCGATCAAAAACTCCGACTTTCAGAACTAAAGTCTACAATGCTCGCGCAAAACCTGCGGAATGTCTCTACGGTTTTGACAGAACCTTCCTAATATGTATCAACACTTTCCCTCGAAGCCCGATTTTGAAAAAAGATCGCCAAAAATGGTCCACGGATTAGAAGGTGTGAAAGTGCCGGATTCACGTGATGTTGTTGAGTATGAATGAGGTCTATCTTACTATTAGCAGCGGGAGAACTTAGGAAGTAGAGAGTCAAAACTTACAAGTGAGTTATGTAATCAGCGAGTCAAAACTTACAAGTGAGTTATGTAATCAGCGCTTCTTTCCCTGCCATCTTCAATACGTCTTCACTATGCTTCTCCATTATACTATTACGAACAGATTTTCTCACCAACGATGTTCGGTGTGTCTCGGAGCTTGCCATCCGTTTTTGGTAAGTCCGATACGTCATGTGGCAACCCAATCCCTTTTTTTCGAAATGGTCTACAATTTTGCAGTTACTTAGCTGTCATTAAGGATCAAATAAACGAAAACAGCGCAGGGGCATATAAATCGCCCCCCGTTGGTATAGAAGTCCTTGTCTTTGTCTACTTGTCCTCCAACATGCAAATTCTCAGCTCCTTCGTCCTCACCGCTTTGATGCTCACGGGCCTTTCATCTGCTCGTTCCTGCACGACCGGCATTAAATATTGCGGACGCAGTCTAAAACAGATTGGTACGTCAAATAGTTTTGCGGTGATGATGTTCTCTTCATTCATATACTATGGTAAACAGGAAATTATGACGATATAATCGGCCAGAATTTGCTTGACGCTAACAGGGCCGGTGACCCAAACGGCATACTATTCACCTGCTGGGGAAATTTTCAAGGAGGAACTGGCCTCCTTCAATTTACCCAGAACTGCGGCAGCGCCGCACGCTGTCATGATGGTGGGAGCGGCCGCGATGACTTTTGTACTTGAAGTAAGGGTGTAGTTGTCTGCAAATTGGGGTGAATGCCAAGTCTAATCATCCTAGTGTACATATGATCTGTTGATTTAAGATGGATACGACAGTATTACTGGTCGTTCCATTCCTTTATGATTCGTATTTGCATTCAAGTTTGTAACATTCTCGGTAGCAATATATCTTGTTGGCATGATCGTGGATGGCTGAGGACCGTGACAAATTGAATTCAGCCGCACAGTGGCAAACATAGTCATATTCACGATACAACTGTCTTACCGATGAGCGTTTCCTACACAGCTGTCAGCCTCTGAATGCCTTGTTTACCATTCGGCCACGTTCTGTCAAATTCTGTATAGAGATATAAGTTGACAAATCCGCGAAAGGTAAAAGTCGAACGAATGATCGAGGAGTCACGGATGTACAGGAGAATCTTGTTGATCAGTCAAGTGAGCATTGAATTTTTTTAACTACAATCTTTTCTGTAGGATACGGACCGCGATCAGATTTCCAAATAACGTCACTAGAAGGAGAGTTGTGTTTTATGCACCGCCGTGGCCTGTAGAAAAATGTTCGGTTACGAGTCCTCGTACCTCGGACTCGTTCTTTTAAGCCAACCAAAGTGAAATTTTAAGAGAGGCGTACCGCGGCTATTGGCTCCAAGTTCATAGAGTGGTCCAAGTTCCCGTCGCGGCACGATGCGATCTACGATAAGGAATTGGAGAAGAGCTTGGGCGCAGCTGAGAGTTTTCAGAAGATTCCAAAGGAAGATGTAGATTTTTTCGAGGCGGAAGAGTACCACTTGCTGCATACCAAGTGCGTTGACTCCTGAGTCATAACCGTCGACCGATATCTATTTCAAGCGAATTTACGGCCATCAGATCGCTGAAAGATCTAAGTGATTACAGAAGCGCCCAGGATGAATACAAGGACAAGGAGTGGNNNNCTCTTTTTTTAAATATTTTAGCTTTTGGTACTTTATTATCAAGTATTTTTTCTATTACTTTTAAAAATCCTCATTTATTGATGAGAATTTAGATGATTATTGTGACTTATTTTATAAACCTAATAAATCAACAACATCAATAAATAGTAATGATAGTGACATTTCTTAGGTCTAGCAGGAATGCCTCGAAGAATACCAGATTATCCAGATGCCTCTGCTGCATGCTCAGAGCGACGTAGTAGCGGAAAACTGAGGTCCGCCTGTGACGGACCCCGAAATATGATAGGCGAGGGAGTGGATGCACACTACAAATACAAAAGCAAATGTACAGTCATAGTAATTAAGCAGACAGAGACCATATAACTCAGAGACCGTAGCACAGAAATCACAAAGGGAGAGGAGGGAGGGCCACGAAAAATTGAATGTCGACTGAACGATTCGATGAAGCTGTTAAGATTCAACTGGGTAGAATAGCGAAGCTATAAAGAAAACCAGGTGAATCAATGCGAGTAAATGTTATTGAGATAGGCAAAGCCTTGAATAACAATACTGTGTTGCTTGTGAGTGAGATGGAGGTTGAAAGGAAGCAACACAGAACTCCCTAGCCACATTTCAACTGTCTTATACCCTGGCATCTGCTAGCCCCTAGCACCAAGGCATGGACCATGTGAAAAAGGGGGGGGTGAGCGGAGCTCTGTGAGACTGTGCAGAGGCCTATGAAAAGGCTCCTTACCCTTGGAACCCGCATTTACGACGACCTCTGCTGCATGCTCAGAGCGACGTAGTAGCGGAAAACTGAGGTCCGCCTGTGACGGACCCCGAAATATGATAGGCGAGGGAGCGGATGCACTAAAAAATGCTGATAATGTTGTGTGTGGGGGTGGTGGAGGTGTGAAGAAGATGGGAAGCGAGGAGCATAGAGCAGTGTGCCTAATTGCGCAGTTGGATAGCTGCCAATTGCTGTTTGACTCTAATGGCAGGATTTTCACGAATGTAGATCTTCCAGGCCTCAGAAGACCAGCGCCCAACCGCTTGGATGATTGACTCTGAAATGCCCAAAGACGCCAGAAAGGTGGCGTAACCTGTGCGTGGAGAGTGCCCACCAAAACGTTGGTCCAGAACCGTGAAGAACCTCAGTTCAAACCATGAGCGAGAGGGGTGAGAGCCGTTCTCACGAAGGAACAAGGCCGTCTTGGCACCATGGAGACGGTCACGAAGGTGCACATAATCTCGCAGCAAGAATACAGGGTTGGCAACATCTTGGGAAGTGAAAATAACATCAGTACCCCGATAGAATGGATCACCTTTGTGATAAGGAAGCCGGTATTGCGCCCGTCCGTTTTCGAAGGTAAGTGACGCCCGTTTGATGATTTTCCTCCAATCGAACAAACTGCGGTCATTCTTCTGGACTAATTCACCCATGAGATGGCATCCGTAAAACGCACAGGACAACAGGACTATAAACAAGAAATCGTCGTAGGATCCTGTACACTGGGCGACATTGGCAAAAGACTGCAGATGAGCCAAACTGCAGTGGGAGTTTCCTTATAACAGGATCCGCTCGTACTTTCTTTGCCCCACGGATGGTGGATCTCACGAGAGGGTGAGAGCGATTGGCATCAAAATCAGGATACAGGTCTTTGAGAAAATGACGTACACCTGTCAGATATTTTGGAGCAGATGCGATGAATTGAGAAGAGTAGGCGACATAGCGAGATAATGTGGTGGGTGTAGGATCCAATGGGAGGGAGTGAAGTATACAGAAATGAATGTAATCTCGAGTGCCGGTAGCGTAGTGTTTTGAAGTCGAACGCTCGATAGAATTTACCTGCAGATGAAGAGCATGGGCATCCAGGTCTGCCAGCTCCATGGGGGGGCGAGGTACACGTGGATTCGTCCTTTTCCCCCCCAGCGCGCTCAAAAGTACTCTCTCCATCGCGCCGGCAAAAGCTCCCGTGGAGGAGTAAAGCTCTCAACGCGGTCAGCAGGGAATATGCTTCGGTACTCATCCACCAGAAGACGAGATAGCATGTCAGCTCGCACATTCTTTTTACCCTCGATAAACCGGACACGCAAATCCATCCCAGTACGCAGGATGATATCGGCAATAACCAAGAGAGGTGCATTGTGCAACGACTCGGCAGTGTGAAGGGAATTCAAAACCGCGATGGAATCCAAACTATCAGTCCAGATGAGGATATGACGGGGTGGTTTTGCCACAGATCCAGCATGATGAATGGCAGACGCAATAGCGAGGAGCTCAAGGAAAAAGATGTCAACTTTTGCATTAACGGGTGGTGGTTTGATGGGGTAGAGAAAGCCTTTGTTGGAATAAACAAATGATAGAGCGTTCCGGAGGCTCGCATCTGTCCACATCACCATATCAGCGCTGTCATCGGACCACATGCCCATATCAACGAAACGGATCCCAATGGCGGAAGGAATGACGTTCTTCAGCCACATTAAATCTGCGATGACAGCTGCATTGATGTGGATTCCACGGTATGACCAGGATTCTCCACTGATTTTGCGATACAATTCTGTCAATGCTGGGTGGCCCCAAGGGAGCACATTCAGCATCCAGTTCAGATGGCCGGCCAATCGTTGCCAAGTTTGAAGTGCTGGGGAACGACCTGGTGTAGCAATGAAGGCATCAATCTTTGCGATAATATCAGATATGGCAGATGGGGATAAAGATATACTGCCCGCATTGATGTCCACCCAAAAACCAATTATCTTCAAAGTGTCCCCGTGTTCCTGCTTACGATCTTCGAAAGGACAGGCTATCGATTCCCAAAGTAGTAAGAATTGCACTTGTCGACGTGGTCGAAGCTTGCCTCGATACCAAACAAGGTGGTCAGCATAGTCCCAACCAAAGAAGTCATCCATGTAGACATGCAGTCCAATAATGCCAAGCTTTTGAACACCAAGCCAGCACAGCAGTCCTGAAACGGCACACCAGCAACGGGGCGAAGCACGGTTGCCGAAAACAAGACGACGTACGATAAATAATTTTCCCTCAATTTTCACAACTTGACGAAGCTGGAAAATCGGATGGGCAGGCAAGTTGAGGAACGCGGAGGCAACATCTGATTTGAAAGTTACCAGACGTTTTCCTGGATTACTTGTGCGGGCATCATGAAGTGTCTGACCAAAAGACCGCATGTCATCGTACTTGACCTTCGCTTCTGATTGTGGAATACCGTCATTGATTCCAGAGCGTGAATGATCTGTAACAGCTCGGGGCTTCTCATTTTGCCAGATGACGAACATTGGTGAGACCTTCATCCCTGGGAGGAGCTCTGTATTTTCCAGAGGATCAGACCAACGTCCAGCGGCAATTTCGCGATCATGAAAAGCACGGATTGCCTCTGCGTCCTCGGGGCTAGACTCATAATCAGGGGTAACTTCTTCTAATTCAACTTTCCAATCTCCTTCATCGAAAGGCCAGAAACCTTCGCGAAGACCTCTCATGACAGATCGAACAAAAGGTTGATTTGGATGGTCGGCTAATAGAACCTCAAACTTGTCGACATCAAATGGAGTGTCAACTTTGATTGCGTCACCTAATGAACAGATAGATTCTTGAATCACAGGATCATCCAAGAGGTGTTGAGGAGGAGAGGGTAATGGAGGAGCAGACTCGGTGTAGAGCGCCGATGGTGAAATTTGATCTATTAAATTATCTGACCAGACAAATCCCTGACGAAATCGGGGAGAGTCGAGGGCAACCGACGCTTTACGCTTTAATGATGGTCTATTCAAAGAAAGTGGCCCCTTCTCTACAAACATCATCACGTTCTCCTGTAAACGCAACAACTCACGGTCAGTTGCGAGTTTGGAGGAGAGCGAAGCATTGCTCATTGTCTCTCGCTCGGTGTCCTTCGCCACAGACACAACAGACCCCATGCTTGCGGCGATTTGGACAGATCTCGGATTTGCACGTGCCAAAGCTCCAATTGCGGCAAGGCACATCTGCACATTTCGGAATGTTACCTGAAGTGGACGCTTGAGAGGAGATGACTCTCTTATTCGTGCGCGGAGGGTTTGACGAAGTTGAAGAGAGCATCTGAGCCAAGAGCGGCAAATTGAGCTGAGCCCGATCATCGAGATGAAAAGGTTTCTTCGAGTACTTGTCGCGAACTTGCATGTCAAACGAAATGGCGACAAGAGGATTTGTCGGTGCAGCTCGAAAAAGATCCATGACAATAGAACAATAATCCCGAAGTTCAGCATCCCGGTGAGGGAAGAAGAAAGCCATGCCTGCAGACCATGCGCCGAAAACCCGCGTCCAGTCAGCTTCAGTCCGAAGTGGGCGCTTAGAGAAAGCTTGGTCTTTCTTAACCAACACATAACCAGCTCCAAAGTCTTTCGGATCGTTGTGATGATCGTAGCCCTTGTCCATCGAAGCAAAAAGTTTCTCGAAGTCAACAAACAGGTCGAGGAGGATCTTGCGCCAGATGGTCCGGGGGAGAGGATCACCAACGGGAGCGAACTGGGCTTTGTTGACAAGAATATCTTGGGAGGTCTGAGGACTGTAGACAGAAAGAAGTTCCTGAGTCTTCTCGAGATGAGGATCAGTAGCTGTTGGATCCGAGAGCTTGGATAAATGGGGTGCCTTAGCGAGCACGGATGCAGGAATGGCACCCTTAGTGCTGGATAACCCGAGTAGACTTGCCAGCTCATCAGAGAGGGAGCCGCCGGACAATGTGGCTGCTTGAGGAGGAGCAGATTGGAGATGATTGACCTTTGCACGAAGCAGCGCCCAGGCGATCGATGTGGCAGTGTCGATGGGATCTGGATGATCCAAATCGGGTTGAACAGACGGTCCTTCTCCAGCGTTGGCTGGACCTGCGGCTTCTCGGTCCCTTCTACGCTGAGTGTATTGTTCAATATAATCCCGTGCCTCATCAGGTGTTGCCCCTGCCCCTTTAAGACGTTCAAGGAAAGCCGGACCGGAAATGAATCTCGAGATGGCATCATCCACAATCTTTTGACATTCTTCCGCACGTACACGAATGGCATCTTCGTCTGTGGCTGGAGGGCTTGGAGAACGAGAGGGGTCATTAGACATAGAGAGAAAGAGGAGTGATGACAATAGGAGGGAATATGATAGGAGAGAATAAGACCGAGATGTGTATGCCACGAAAAATCGAATGTCGACTGAATGATTCGATGAAGCTGTTAAGATTCAACTGGGTAGAATAGCGAAGCTATAAAGAAAACCAGGTGAATTAATGCGAGTAAATGTTATTGAGATAGGCAAAGCCTTGAATAACAATACTGTGTTGCTTGTGAGTGAGATGGAGGTTGAAAGGAAGCAACACAGAACCCCCTAGCCACATTTCAACTGTCTTATACCCTGGCATCTGCTAGCCCCTAGCACCAAGGCACGGACCATGTGAAAAAGGGGGGGGTGAGCAGAGCTCTGTGAGACTGTGCAGATAGCGGAGCTAGATGTGTGATCTCGAGGTAGCGCAGAGGCCTACGAAAAGGCTCCTTACCCTTGGAACCCACATTTACGACGACATTTAGTGGATGGACAAATCAAAAATCAAAAAATAAATAAATAATGATTTAACATCTTTAGCTAAATTGGTAAAGCATTTGCCTTCAAAGCAATAAATTATTGGTTCGAGTCCAATAAGATGTTTAAAATAAAACTAACTATTCTCTCACACAGAAAATTTTCATATAATATAATATATTTCATATTAAATATCATTAATAAAGATACAATAGTGTCTAATCACTTGAAAACATCAATTAAAAATATTACAGGAAACAAATCTTTCATGCTGTAAATTAAAAAAATGGCCTTCAATTTTGTGCCACCACCTTATATAATTAATATAACAATCCAGACTATTAATTATTAATTTAGGCTAATCTGATTTTACTCACCATTATTTTCAGAGTCTCAGTTGATTTCCTTTCCTTTCTTTAATAAAATGTTTTACTTCAGGAAGTAATTTTTTAAGCAAGGTTTACCTTAGGATCGCTTTTTTTCATATCAGAAAATAATTTATTATTTCTTAAAGCTTTTGGTTTATAACCTTCTTTTTTATAAATTTGCCAAGTTTACTCTCATTGTACTTTATATTAGAATAATGATAGATAATAAAGATTTTAATTTGAGCTTTAAAAATTATAACTTAACAAATTAAAATTTTATTGCTAATTAAATATTTTTATAGCTACTAATTTATTCTTTTTTTAATTAAATTATAAATCTACAGGACTTAGAGTATTGTGACCTTCTTTGGAGCAAAGATTTAATTTTTATTTAATTTCAATAAAAAGAAAATATGCTAATTAATACATATTGAGCTTTATCTTAAAAGAAGGTAAGTTAAACATATATTATACACATTTAATAAATGAAAGCCTATGATTTAATGGTAGAATTATTTCTTAATGAAGTCATTTTTATTTTATTTTATTCTTGGTCTTAATTTACTATTTCTCTTGCTAAATATAAATAATTGAACTTTCTGAGTGGCAAAGTTTACCAATTGTCATTATTGAGCATGTGATTGAATGAGGTAATAAGCTTCTATGTGTAAGAGATTTGCAGTACTTTACACTCCCCCCCCTCGTCCGAGCGGACTCCGCTCGGACACTAGGACTCTGCTCGGACACTAGGACTGTCCTAGGACTGTCCTAGGACTCTGCTCGGAC
>QMFE01008422.1:0-12049 GCA_003314665.1 Tricholoma sp. MG77 | reverse complement strand
CAAGGACTGGTGGAGTGTGAACAAGGATCATTTCCGTCGCTACCAGCTATCCTTCAAGGGGCATGCTATCGGATGCGCTAGCGAGTGGAAGAGCGGGACCTTTTCCTACCGGGAGCTTCAACAGGGATTAAGGAGCGCTATCGGGGAACATTGTAAGCGCCCGTGGGAGCCGTTCACTGGGACTAAGACATGGACAGAACGGTTTACGGAATCTGCCATTCGACTGTTTAAAAGTCCTCGAAAAGCTTGGAATTTGTCGAAGCGCAAGGTTCAGGCGTTGGTCAAGGAGGTACTGGTTGAGGAAGGCTTGGGTCAGGAGGAAGCGGGGATGTATTCCCAGAGGGTTCGGGACGGCCTTTAATCACGTAGGTAGTCAATGGTTTGCTCGATGCGACCCTATGTCCAGTACGATAACTCCATTTGTTATTTCTATGATACGATTTAGACATACGTAACATACTTACTTATTTACGGTCGAAACCCTGGAGGCTGGTTTTCCAATATGTTGATACCTTCATACAAGCCTGAGCAAACGGTATCTGATACTGAAAAGAACCCGGCAGGGGTCAATCACGGTGGATGTCAGTCATGGCCCTCTCGTGCAATAGAAAGTCAAGCCTGTGTTCAGCTCGGGCTTGAACAGGCAGATGAAGAAAGGCTCATGTCAAAATTACGTGGTAAAAAAAATCATGAGCGCTGAGTACTGACCTGCCGGCATCCCATCCACTCGTTAGTAACTCTCCAAGCCAAGCCAGCGAGCCATACATCCGTCGGAGTCTAGTTCAAATCGGCTCTCGA
Organism: Tricholoma sp. MG77; assembly: GCA_003314665.1. NCBI lineage: Eukaryota > Fungi > Basidiomycota > Agaricomycetes > Agaricales > Tricholomataceae > Tricholoma > Tricholoma sp. MG77. Next base: position 11,251 of record QMFE01008422.1, on the reverse strand, counting down.
TAGATAGCGACTCGTCGAGCCCGCCCACTGACAGGTTCTCGACTCGGACATCCCACCCACTCCGACAGCAAGTCATACTAATTGAATCTACAGAATAAATAAATAAACACACATCCGGATCTGTGATATCCAGTCCCGAGTCGAATAATGCTAAGACTTCCACCTGAACGTAAGTACGCGACTAAGCAAAACTCGTCACTCACTTTACAGCAAGTGCCAACAATCAGATAGTAGGACACGACTCGTCAACGCCAAGCATTCTCCCTGGCATTGCACAAACCGGTAAAATTTTGCATCTTATATAAGTTATACCGTGACGGCGACAATAACCGCGATTGTAATGAAACTACATGGATCAGTTTACGACCGAAATAAAATGCCTCGAAGAAACGACAAACCGTACCGAGAAAAGAAAGACCTTCGTCCGGCATTGGCGCTGAGCGGTCAGGGAATCAATGAACGGTGACCGGTGACTCCCTGGGAAATAATTAGTATTAGTAATGTTGTGTGGCATCGTCCACCAAAATTAATAAAGGATTCATATCCCGCTGCTTCAACAGGCTCGCACTTTTTTGACTGAGGGTACTGTGTAAACTCTATTCGAAAGAGATGTCTAGCTTGGTGCTTAGTCAGTCAAATATGGCCGCGGACCGTGTATCGATGCATGCCAGTGAATCATGGCTTGCACATGTCCTGTTCAAGCAACATGGCTCACGCGTGTCAAGCTTCGTCCCAGGTTTCTATCTACCTTCCCCATGGATATCGAATTTTCCAAGCTTCAAGTTGCAGTGATAAGAGCACCTCAACTCCAGCGACAACAAGTTATTCCCTTGGGTGCTGGTCGAACTCTGACTAAGTTCTACAATGCAAGTGGCCATCAACTCGCGAAGGTGGTTGGACGTGTGGCTCATAAGATGGGCTATGGACCGGAGGCCGTTGTGAAGCGCATTGAAGAGCTCCTGGAAAATTGTGGAGGGGTGTCCTTGGATGCAGCTGACGTCCATGGTAAACTCACGGATAATTGCCTTAAATTGATGGAATTCGCTCTTCCGTAAGCTTTTCTTTTTCCATCTTGTATGAAAACTAATTTACCAATTTGAAGGACTGCAACTGTGCGCACCCAGCTAACGGCTTTCAAGCGCATCGTGGCTCTGTCATCCCGATTTATCGGAGTCAGACTTTTTTTCATCCGTTGCGAATCTCTCCAGGCCGGTGGAATAACAAAGTCAGACATCGTGAAGCTTTGGACAGGTGCTAGGCTTTCCTGCTCTGATACGGAGTGGGGTTTCTATCTAGGACTTGCTGCGTCGTGCGTTAGCGACGAAGTTAAGTTGGCTGTCCTCCTCGAGGACAAACAGCTGGACCAGGTCGTAGGCGTCCCTGCAACCAGTGGGAAATTCAGCATGATTGAAGAGCTCCAGAAAGCTGGTAAGTGTCATGATATCTCCGCATTACTGACGCTCACTATGCATCTATGCAGTGATGGATTCGTAAAATGCATCGCAATCCGCTATCTTGGCCGAGTCCTCGAGCCGCGCTCTTTTTGGGTTCAGACATCTCACAGTAATCACCGAACTGTTATCAAGAAACTTCTCGAACGAGTCATTCATATCGTTGAAGATCTGGGTGTTGACCACCCTATTCAGACCGACGACATGGTCCCTTGCACAGACGTGGAAGGTATCGACATCATCGCATCTGCCGTGGTTAACGGAGCGAGGCTTTTGGGTCAAGACGGCACAGGACAGCGTGTTTTAACCCGTCCATTGTTAGAACACCTTAGTCGGTTGATCGGCTTGCTTCGTTAGTAGGTGCAATCCGTCGTTGGTTTGAACGCATCATCACCGCTCATGTTCTTTTTAAGTCTAGGAGCTTGGCGCCTCCTTCGTCGATCATATTGCACAGCTATGTCTCAAGAAATGGATGCTGTATTTTTCACTTCGAATCGGTATGAATCAACCGACGTTCTGGTGACCGATCACGGGTATGAATGATTTTGAAATTTCATTGTATCATTAATCAACTATCGCCCATAGTCCTTCCACTCTTACACCAATGCCGCAGTCTGTTACACCTGCTCCTGCTCATTTTATGAGCCGTTCTTCATCTGAGCCTACCCGCACAATCGACGAATCAATTGAGAGGACGGAGCAGCTTCTGACAGATGCTCGTGAGACTACTAGTGATTCGGATCCCTCCGTTACTGTTTTAAACGAGGGCGATATCATGACACAACTACCCGCGAGTGACTCTGCCGCCTGGGCACTCCCAGACTTTCTACCCTCGCATACATCCTCGGAAGGTCCGGGGGATAAGTAAGTACAAATCCGAAATACAGCTATATCTATTGACGGACGACTGCCCACAGTTCAGGCATTTTGACTCCAACCTTACGGTCTATTCCCAACGATCCTACTCAGTCTGCCATCGGTTCTTCACCTGAGCCTACCCCAAGCAGTCAAATTGTCGACGGATATGCACCTGAGACTGCTAGAGATTCCGAGTCGGATGCCTCCATCACGGTTTTAAATGATGAATTGGCCGACGATAGCATCACCCCAGCGCCTGAAAGTAATTATGGATCACCCCAAGACTTTTCGCCCCCTCATTCACGCTCTGAAATCCCAACGGACGGGTGAGCACGATCGCGGTCCTAAGGTTCACTGTATGGCTAATGAAATATTGCCCACAGATCAGACACCCCTCCGATATCACAGTCTATCCCTCACAATCACGCGGGCTCGATAATCCATTCTCTATTTGGGTATACCCCGGGTAGTCGACCTATTGTCGAATCAGGCAAGACTATGAGCCAGGATTCGGCAGATGTTCAAGTTCAGACTAGAGACTTCAATGCCTTCGTTAGAGCTTCAAACGATGTTAGCAGCGTTACGCAGACACCGACGAGTAATAATGCTGGACTCCAGGACTCCCCGCTACCGCTTCAACACTCCGAAGATCCAATGGAAAAGTAAGCATACATACAAAATCTCACTTTATCGTTCAACATTGACTGACTGGCGCCCCCAGTAGAGGTGCCGAGGCGCCTCTGACCCCAATCTCGGCTCAGGATCTTACTCACTCCGTGACCCGTTCTCCACCTCAGCATATGACAAGCCCCGACCCGCCGCAAGCTACTCCAAGGATTGAGGAAGAAGGTTCGCGAGTTTCCCGTGATATTTTCATAACTAATCATAATTGGATTTGCCGTTCCGCCTTCAGACTCAATGCTGATATCTAGAACTCCCATCCCTTCGCTCCGCAATGTTATCATATTTGGAGAATCAGGCGTAGGGAAGACTTCCATCGTCAACATGCTCGCCGGGATACAAGTCTTCGAGGTTGGAGATGGGCCAATGGGAACCACCCGCAAATGCCAGGCCTGTGCTATCAAAATCAGCCACGATCTTCATGTGAATGTATACGACACAGTGGGCCTGAACCAGGGTGATCACGGGAGGGTTTCAGCCAAGGGCGCCGCAAAGAGCCTCGTCAGCCTGATTAAACAGCTATCCACTCCTTCCTCGGGTCTTCATCTTGCCGTCTTCGTCGCACAAGGTCGGATCACCGATCACACTGTCGAAAACTACAAACTGTTAGATGCAGTGTGCAGAGGCTCTGTACCCGTCGTACTCGCGATAACCCACCTCGACGACCGGCGTGACAACAAGGATTGGTGGAGTGTGAACAAGGAACATTTCCGTCGCTGGCAGCTATCCTTCAAGGCACATGCTATCGGATGTGCTAGCGAGCGGAACAGCGGGACCTCTTCTTACCTGGAGCTTCAACAGGGATTGAGGAGCGCTATCGGCGAACATTGTAAGCGCCCGTGGGAGCCGTTCACTGGGACCAAGACATCGACAGAATGGTTTACGGAATCTGCCATTCGACTGTTTAGAAGTTCTCGAAAAGGCTCGTTTGGCGAAGCGCAAGGTTCAGGCGTTGGTCAAAGAGGTACAGGTTGAGGAAGGCTTGGGTCAGGAGGAAGCGGGGATGTATTCCAAGAGGGTTCGGGACGGCCTTTAATCACGTACTAGGTAGTCAATGTCTTGCTCGATGTGACCTGTCCAAATAAATTTGTTATTTCTATGATGCGATTTAGACATACGCTATCATGATATACATACTTGCTGTCGCGTTGATATACACTGACCTCTCGACATCCCACCCTGTGCCCACTCGTAACTCCCCATGCACAGACAGGCAAGCCATACTACTTGAATCCAACAGGAAAAAAATAACAAGGATACCTGGCAGGTCCATCAAAGGTCCATACCCAGTCCCCCGAGTCGAACGAGGCTAACTTAGAGTTCCATACACATTAACCGCTCCACTACCGGGTCTTATTACAACATGAATTTTTGTGCCACATTAGGCTATTGTACGTCTGCCATTCCGCCGCACTATCACGATAATCTATATTACCCATCGCATCTCTACCATAACCAAACCTCTACATGTTAAATAAAAAGTTCCAGTCCAATTTCCAAAACGAACCACCATCCCACTCGCAAAATCCAACTCACAACCGAACGAAAACCCCAATCGCACCAACCACCACCCCAACCGCCATGCCCATGCCCATGCCCAACCCAACCGCCCCATTCTTCTGAGTCCCGCCATTCCCGCTCCCACCACCACCACCACCACCACCACCACCAGACACCGAAGTAGAGGTAGGCAGCGCACCAATAGGCCCCGTCTCCGTCGCCGGCTTTGCCGTTGCAGAAGTCGCGCTCGCGTACCTACCATTCAAGATTCAAGTCAGTAACAAAGCCCAAGCGAAAAACAAAAACCGCATAAAAAAGCTCACGCAGAACTATGTAGCCTTGGCAGCATCAACATCCGTATCAACCAAAACCCTATCCACAACATGCACCACCCCATTATTCACCAACACATCCGATTTTATAATCTTGGCGCTCGGGTTATTTGGGGTCATCACGAACGTGCCAGAGGAATTGGTCGTAAACGTGAATTCCTGCCCTGAATTTGAGATGAACACCGAAGAAGAGGTGGTGGTGAGGAGAGTGGGGGAGTAATACGAGGTGCCGTTGATGTACTGCAACCGTAATGCGCGACGGACTAGTAGTAAGCAACGAATTCAGGAGTTAACGAAAAAACGTACGTGATTCCCTATCAACGCCAATAACGCCGTCTGGTTCGTCGACATACTCGATATAGCACCGCTAGCAGGCGCGAACGCGTCGTTATTCGGTGCGAACAGCGTATATCCCTTGGTAGAATCCGCTCTGAGCGCCGCTCCCAAAGTCGCATTGATGCCGTTGCGTTGCTGTTGAATCCCGGGGTGGTGATCGTCGAAGCGATACCAGCCAGCGAGGTGAGGTTGTTCGAAGGGTCGGAGAATATGGCTGTGATATCCTTTGGCGGGGTGATGACGAGTTTGAGACCGTTATTTGGGGGCTGGTCGACACGTATCATAGGTCAGTTTCGGGTTTGGAGAATATACGCATATATGGTGGAAACCCAGAACGTACCTCTGATTCAAGAAAAAGAATCGTTCATCATCCATGCTAATACCTGCCCTCTCCCTCCTTCGAGATGGACTAGGGAAGAGTTGGTTGAGAGCGTGTGGCCTCTGGTGACTGTCGGAAAGGTGCCAGAGATGAGGGCGTTGTCCTCGACGAAGGTGCCGGGGAGGACGTGATAAGTGAGGATAGAGGCGAGGAGACCTGGGTCGGCGGCTATTTGTGCGACGACCGGGGCGGCAACTGGGGGAGAGCAAGTTATCAAAAAGTTACATTTGCGAAATCACGAAAAATGGATCAACAAGTGAGCGGAACGTGAAAAGCCAAGGTGAAGTTGTTGCAGGACACCTAAGTATAAATCGACGCAGAAAACGCGATCGTATGCAAACTAACGATCAATAGTCACATCTAAATTAAATAAGACGAGAGAGGTATCGAAATCACTGAGAAGCTCAGGATGATAAATCGAAATGGGAAACGTATGCGCACAATTAGGAAAGTGTTCCGGGGCAGCGTCGCAGGGAGATGAACGACGAAGCTCTCCAGATGTCGTCACTCGTCCACTTGCAGCAACCTTAAACTAGCAATATATGAGTCCATACTTGATCGATAAGAGCCGAGCAACACGATCCCATCAAATGTTGAAGACTTCCCCTGCTCAGCGCTCATCTGTCATACGGTTACCTACCAGTCCAGTAAACACTGAACTAGGACATATTATGTATGTGTTACATAGAATTGCGAGGCCGGATTCAGTTATGGATATATATTTCGGAAAAGAACGGGTTAGAAAGGAACCAGCAATAGCTGTTGGCAAGTTCATGACTTGGAATAAAGTCCGCGAAGTCCGAGGAGCCCAACACAGCCCCGAAGCATGCCGCTATCGCCGCAGACATGGAAGAGGTGCACATCATCTGATAATCCCAACATCCTTGGCCATGTCCATTCGACATCTCATTGCTACCTGGGTGAAGTCTATAAGGGTTACTCGTAGACTCCAGACGAAGATTAGGGGGGTGCCGATGCGCAGCGCGATGGTTCCATTGCCATGATGGGAATGAGCGTGTGGGGCGGGTCTGAACGCCATTCCCATGTTGGCTCGACATCAAAGCCCCGGCCCCCACCTCCACCCCCGCCGCTGCCGCTATGGCATCAGGTACAGCCACGACGGATTTCTTCAGAGATGGACGAAGTTCAATTTGGCCGTGTCTAGACCTGGCATTTTAAGCTTGGATGTATTGGGCCCGCGGCCTCTTCCTTTTGCGCATTCGCATGTTAGGTTGCGGGTAAGGTAGCGTTTGCATGAGGGGTGCTCGCTGCTGCACTGGAAAGAAGGGATGAGATGAGATCGTTCGATGAAATTAGGGATGACGGAGGTACTTTTACTTTCTGGTCCTGCGTTGTTTGCAAGCTTGTGCGGTGCGGAGACGGAAATGTTTTGGAGTGCGATAGGATATCCCAGTCTGAGTATTGAACGAACAAGCGAGAATCAGTATGTGGCGGACACTCGAGCCGGCGGGGGGCACAAAAGGAAGAAAATGGGAAGGAGTGGGATAATGGGGTATAGGGCTTAGGGCTGATATTGGTCGATATGGAAAGAAGAGGAAGTCCAGTTGGAGGATGATGGTTGGTAATCTAGTAATAACTGCGCTTGTTGGGCTTGAGCCTGCAGATGTGCCTAGAGGAAATGAGCCTGTGCATCGTGAACGGAAAAATGAATGAAACACGCGACTAGAAGAAAGCGACGATTGAAATAGATGAACGAATGAACGAACGAAATGATACGGATATGAATAACCAACGAAACAACCACAACAAAAGACGCACAAACTTAAGAATTAAGTCAACGAAACAACCGACAGCCGTACGGCCACCTGAAAACGGCCGGTACAAGTGACTCGGAGACGATTTCATGCATTGACAGTCTGGGATGGTGGTGTCAGTTCTACTAGTAATAGCTCGAATAAGAAATACAAAGAGCACGAGTACTGACGTGTCTGAGTGTCTGGCCTGGGGAGGAGCATGTCTCAGATGTCTCCGAGGAGATACATAGTTCCTTCGACATCTATCAACAGCGCGGAAGAAGAATTAGCACGAAAAACACGAAATCTAGAACGCGGAAACCCACATCAAGATAGAAGTCGCTCATGGTTGTAGCCTGACAATACCACCTTCTGATCCCCCCGCGAGCGATCCCTCAGCACCCCCTTCACGGCGGGGCCCCGCATACTCCTCTACGACTTCGTTAGTCCTCTTTCACCAATCAAGGGTAGTACCCCTGGTGCGAGAAGCGGAGTAGGAGAGGGTTTCCCACATTTCGTCATTGCTTGGATCAGTCGAGTGCATTGGGGGATAATTAGATCATCCATAACTCGGGTTGGTAGGTTTTGTGGAGTCTAGGATGGGCTTGGTTAGCGTTGCTTTGAGGGCGAAGTTGGAAGGTGGAGATGCTGACTTGTTAGAATCTTCACAAAACCTAAACCTCAAACCTAGACCACCGAGTACGTCGATCGATTTCGCTTAAGTAGTAGCTTTGCGTTCATTAGCAGAGGTGGAGGAGGGTTCGGGAACGAGAGCCTCAAAGTAGCAGGTGCTTGCTAAGTGTTTGACGAGTTTCATTCGCCCACGCTGGAGACTACTATGTATCAACTTCGAGGGCATCGCTGAGGAGCGACCGATGGGCGCAGAAAAGCCTGGATGACGAAGAGACAACAGAATCGAATACGGGTGCGTTTACAGGATGGGTGTTGTGGGAAAGGGTAGAGTTGTATGATGGAGGCGGGGCAGTGGATTCTTATCTGCAACGTCTATTAGTATGTATGATTATTTTGAGCTGACTGGTCAAAGGGTCAACTCGGAGATCACGTGTACAGTCGCTAAATGCGAGTCTGGACTCCTCATCACGATTGGAGGGGAGATTGGGTTGCGTATGTGCTTAAAAGACGGGCTGATGACTTTTTTCTTGGATGGCTACATTACACAGTACGAACGGCCAATGAATACTATTTTCTAAAATGGGCGTTGGTCACGAGCCTTTGGTCCTGGCAGTGTCACTTCGAAGTCTCGTGTTCTTGCCAAGTTCGAACCTGTTCTGAATTATCATGCCCAAATTCATATCACCAAAGTTCTCTTCAATGTTCAAGAAGTTCGGAAAGCACAAGCCCCCAGGATCGCAGCCATCTTCGTTGAACCCCAGTCTGGTCCAGCAACAACCTTCGAGGAACCCAACTCCGAATCCTACGCCATCTCTTGCGAATCAGCCTCTCACAGATCGCTCCGCAACTGAAGCGGCTTCACTCATCGTGTACAACGTTGCTACCTCGGTGGCAGTCCCAACTTCAAATCCTGTTCCATCCCGTTCGGAAGCTGCCCCTACAAGCCGTTCCGTGGCGAAAGACACCGCCGTTAACGCGCTAAAGTTATTACTTAAGATCGCAAGCGATATTCCTGGGCCAGGCGTCAAACCTGCATTGTCGGGATTGTTGACAATCATCGAAAGGGTTCAGGTACGTTGGCGAAACATCCCATGATTGTGGACACTGATCCAAAGAGACGATCGCTCAGGAAACCTCGGGCAATGTTGAGGGCTTCGGAAAACTAGCCACGCGGATGAAAAATCTGCAACCGATCTTCGCAAAGATGGAAGTCGAAAGAGCTAGTGCGGACGCAGTCGGTTTTCTCGAGAAGCTGGAAGCGTGCGTGCCTTAAGATAGTCATCAGTCGGTCTCTCTGATTGATTTTTCCGTCAGCGAAATCAAAAGCTTGACTGCTGAGATGGAGCAGGCGACATCTCGTGGAACACTAGTCCGGTTTTTCAATAGCACCGACGATGCATCTTCGCTGAAAAGCCATAACGACAAGCTTGATGGAATTATTGTTGAGGCTACTGTGAGTCAATTGATCATGGATTGTAGAGTGGTTACTGACTATCCCTCGTTACAATGATAAAGCTTGTTGGTGTTGTGGGCGTCCGAGAAGAGATCAAGGTTAGATTATGACTCACCCTGACCATATACCATCAAAAATTGACATTATTTGCAGTTATTCCAGGTCCGTGAGACTGTTGCCACCACAGGTTAATATTTCTTATTCCGAAGCTGTGCTTCCTCAACTCCCATCACAATAAAATGAGCAAAGCTAATAAGTTATTGTTTATCCAGCTGATGAAAGAAAGAAGATATTTTCTTGGTTGTCCACATCTGTGACAGTGCCCACCAACAACTATGATGGTGCACTCGAGAAGCGCCTGGAGGATACAGCATCCTGGATCTTCAAGGAATACTTTTTTGTGAAATGGAAGCAGAGTGAGGATTCAGTTCTCCAATTAATTGGGAAGCGTGAGTCACGAGAACCCTGATATTCTGATGGTTTGTTGATGATAACCTAGCGGGAAGTGGCAAGACAATATTATGGTATGTATAGCCACTGAACTGACAAGAAGGTCCATGATTATATGAATTCCAGTGCATCAATTATTAAGTCCATTGTCCAGAGCAACAACACTGCTCGCACATATTTCTTCTTTGATAGTAGAGATGCCCAAGCATCCTCACAATCCTATGATGGTCTCCTACGCTCCATAACTTATCAGCTGTGTGTCCATCTTGACACATTACCTGGCATACTGGTGACAGCTTACAAGCATTGTGGCTCTGGTGCCACTTTGCCTTCACGGGATGATGTCCAGCAAATTTGTAGTATTGCACTCCAACACTTTCCAGAGGTATTCATCATCATTGATGCACTGGATGAATGCCATGAAATTGGCCAGGTAGCTGGATGGCTGAAGAAATTGTTAGCCATGGGAGGGGGGAGATTGCATGTGTTAATAACTAGCAGGGACAAGCCTGATATCACTGCCCATCTTTCAAGCATTCAACAGCAACAAGTTATCCATCTTGATGACTTCACATATGCAGACATCCAGTTATACATTGATTCAAGAATGAAAGAATCTGCACGACTGATGCTGTGGAGTGAACAAATCCAGGCAAGTATCAGGGAATCTTTGCTTGCCGGTGCTGGTGGAATGTAAGTAAAGAGGTTTATTATAATTCTCAAAGTCATACACTAAGGTCTATCTGTGTATATAGGTTCCGATGGGTGGCAATGCAACTCAGTGCATTGAATAAGTGCAACAGTCCTGATGAGCTCATGACACAGTTGGAGAGTCTACCACCAGATCTCAATCAATCATATCAGCAATTTTTTGCCAAGCTTGATCCTGGACACCATGACATTGTTCTAACAATTATGCAATGGCTTGCTTTTTCTAAAGTACCACTTTCAATTGACCAGATTTGTGAGGCTGTTGCAATTGTTAAAGTTGGAGAAGACCAACACCCCAAATATCAGCCAGGAAAAAAGTGGAACAGGGTATCGGTGACAGAAATATGTGCTGATCTTGTAACAGTTATGGATGGTAAATTTCTTGATTGTCACCTGAAAATAATCTTTTACCAAAATCACACAGGGGAGATAAAATTGGCACATTTCACTGTGAAAGAGTATCTTGTTGCAGTACATGCCAAGTTTAGTGAAGAGGATACTAGCTGCCTTATGGCTGAATGCTGCCTTGGATATCTGCTGCAATTTACTGCACATGGAAGTCTGAATGATGCAAATATCCATAACTTCCAGCTTGCTTATTATGCTGCAGAGTATTGGGTTGAACATGCCAGAGATGCAGAAAAAGGTGACAGGCGGTTAAAAGTGATGAGGAAGTTGGTAGAAGAGCTTTTTCAGCCCAATGCAGTGGCATT
>QMFE01008417.1:0-11428 GCA_003314665.1 Tricholoma sp. MG77 | reverse complement strand
TTTTGGTCCTCTGTCGAATCGAACTCGGGAAGGCATTGTTCAAGTCGTGAGTTAAAGCTAACCAATGTCCTTGATGGCACTTCTAACTAGTTATCAGTATAACACAAAGCTTTGCAAAAAGTCTCCGAATCGATTGTGTAATCCGGAAGCAAGTAGCGTGACCTTTGACCGGGAGGGTAAGTCGATGTCATTTCTTCGCTATCTGGTAACTTCACATCTGTCATCTCCTAGGAGCAAAACTAGCCGTCACAATGCTTGTATGTGCCCATACCTCAGACTGTCCTTATGTGACATTTGTTACTTCGCAGCATCATTATCCTACTATATATGGCTTGGCAGATCCTCACCCTCTTGCTGTGTGTAGTGGGAAATACCTTCCTGATGGCACTCTCATTGTGTCCTCAAAAGATGGAACATACGCTAACTCTTGCTCAATCAAGGTAGATGCATTTCACGCATTTTCTAGGCTAAGTTAACTGTTGTCTAACAGCACGGTTCTTTCGGGGGGCCAGGACTTGACAAAGATCAATTCTATTGTGCTGGTTCGGAAGACTTCCGCACTTACGTCTGGAAAATACCAGAACTTTCCGAACTAGCAGAACGAAGGATCGAAATCAGCTCACTTGACTGGTCTACCCAAGAGTGGGCAGACGTTATTGGTCGGCAGTTCTGGACACGCGTATTCATATGTAAAGCTGATCTAGGATCAACAGCTTTCTCGGATGGAACCAAGACACCTCGATACATACCTTTGGACCTCTCGACACCGTTATTTCGGCTTACAGGTAAGCAAAATTCAAGTAAGACTGACATCTTGTTTACAGCCTGTCCAGGGCACAGTTCCATAGTCAATTCAACACTAATTCATCCTCACCTCCTGCACATTGTCACAGCGGGTATCGAAAATGACATTCGTCTCCATAGCCCCACCCCAAACTCGCCCTGCTCAAAGGACATGGAGCTTACACCCACAGATGTACGACAACTCGGCGACGACGAAGATGCAGATCGTATGGTATTCCTAAGGGCTCTTGCGGGTTTCCACGGAATAGACGCAATGGATGAAGATGAAGATCCTGAACGTACAACGATCATGATGTTCGATCAGTGAGCTTTCGTTCTCTGTAGATGTTCATGGCGAATGTTGATGCCACTGTCAGTATCCTTCGAGAGGAAGGCCAGGTGGATATTTTCGGTGCAAGGCGGTGGGCACCAGATTCATCTGAAGAGGAAGAGAGCGACGATGAAATAAGTGACAATGATGAACAATATAATATTTGAACCGCTTCAAAGTGATCTACGACTTCCATCTATGTCTGCTATCTAGTGCTCTATACAGACATGCGGTCAGTGACATTCTAGGTATACGAATACATAAATTCCATCGAAGAAGCCATAAATAAAGCAATAAGTAATCCACGTTTTCTCCTACGAGTTGGGGCACTCTGTGAATTCCAACATCAGTACCAGATACTCCTCGTCCGATGAGTTGGCACCAGCTCAGCTGTATCTATGCCCTCAATCTTTTCCTCCCCGCTCTCCAACCTCTTGGCCAGATCCCACAGGAAGAAATCAATCAATACGCTGTTGACAAAGGGCCCTTCCCCATCTTCTACTGCCACTTGAGCCTTCAAAATTTCTTCCTTCAACTTCTCAACAGCAATGATGCTTGCTGAGCGCAGGCTCAACTCCTCCTTGCAACCCGACTCCAGGTACGTTGCTGCATGGAGCATTCGTACCAGAGAAGAGGGGTAGTTGAGGACGCGCAGATGATGTAAGATCTGAGGAACGCGATAGTCGGCGAACATGGTAAGTTGATCTATTTTGGGGCCACGAGTGCCAGGGAAGATGGGGTGCGCAGAGGTAGGTGACGCCGGGAAGAATGCTGCCCAGGTTTCGGCAACTAAAATCTGGGCACGTTTCCAGAGGCAAACTGTCAATAAGGCCCATACCAGTTAGCAAGCGAGTGGCTCGAGGCCTAATTCCGCACCCTTTTGCCCTTCGTAGTATACCTCATCACGGAACGATGGAAATGCGTCTGTGACCATTTGTACAAGTTCAAGCGCAGTACCTTCCCCGTCGTGGCGACGGTGAAATTCATCAACGAAACCTTGAAACGAGCCGCCGAAGCTCTGTAACATAATGGTGAGTGAATGCTCGTACTTGAGATATATTTAGGTCTTACATTGCAAAGTACGAATCCGACTTCTCTCATGACTGTTATACGCTGCTGAAGGAGTGGAATTGTCTCGCGCGACCGATCAGCGGGACGGAATACGTATTCGATTAGCAGGTCTGGGCACAACATCTCTGAGGAGTAGAAATTCGGATCAGTTATCGGAATATCATCATCAGCCATCGCTAGAATGCGGATGAGCTACATGAGCGTGATTGATCGTAGAAAACCACCTCGATTCAAAGCGGCAACAAGACTCCAGTAGCCGGTCCAGACCGTTCTCTCCGTAGAATCCCACCCGTCTTGCCATTCGACTCCGTAACACTCCGGGCTACCGTCCTTCTCAGACCAAAAGCTGAAATTAAGAGCAGATATGAGGAATATCCAGTCCAACACTGATTTATTCAGAGGATGCGCAGCATTATAGAGGTCTGGCGGGCAGATATGAAGAGAATGTGTCCTCCACGTCCGAGGTGTGTACGATTCTGCCAAGAATTTCTGCTGTATCTGTCAAGCCGTTCGGCGTTGGAAACAAGGAAGGCTGAAGCAAGGTTGTGTGGACTGACGTATTTCGCGGCTTGCTTTACGCCTTCATCGCGGATGTGCACCAGATTGGTAGTCTTTCAGGTGCTTAGAGAATTTCTGGAAGCTAAACCCTTTATCCTCACCTTGTAGGCAAACTCTGAGCTCGCGATTACAGGATTTCCTACCTCAACGATGTCGTCAATACAGAGATCCGCTTTCTCATCGATGGCCACAGTTGGGACGAGCGTTAAAGACATAGATGTTTTAATGCCGATATGCAATCTGTGCCTACTAGGGCAGATGGTCGTGGAAGGGTTCTGTGTTTCTACTTTTAAGTTTAGGCGGCCGTTAAATTTTTCAATGCGGTGTACCGTACGAAAATCTTGCGATTAGAGTTGCCGGCGGTTCGGCGTACTAACCGGTAAGTCAACAAATTATTTATAGCACGACAGATTCGCGAGGAAGCTTAACTGGAGTTGAAAATAGAAAGTTTGTTTTGGCATTAATACAGCAATATACTACGCGATAACAACGAAGGACAGTAATTGCAAACCATCTGGGCTCAAACAGAACTACAAATGGGCCACCAAATTATAAAATCCCTATCATGATGGTAGCATCATGCTACTATGTATTGTCAAAGTCGACGACGAGGATATTTCACCTGCAGTACAGCTTTTTTACATGCTCTGAGGTTCATCCGAAAATGCTGACGTCTTTCCCTGCAGAATTTGCTCTCCTTCGTGTTTGAGTTCCGGCTGGTAGATTTCAATGGAAGAACAAGTACTAATCAGAAACCCTGGCGTATTTCTGTATCCAAAAGTGCTCTTACCTTCCCCAAGATCTGTAGGGTTGAAAGAATCTTTTGAGTGAAATGCTGACACACACGTAAGTAGAGGTTTGCCTACCGTTCCGCGGGCTTTCTACACAAACAGGAATACGGTTGGTCAGAAAAGCCTATAAAGTGAGGACATGAAGGCATACCTTCGCCACACCTGAGATCAGATGATCATAGCTCGTCAGTAACGAATCCGTTGTTGAATGCTTCTGGGAAGACGCGCCTACGACCTGCTCTTTGAATGGAACTTTGGGGCTTTTTGACACACTACTATCACTCGGAATTTCGACAACGTTAGGCTCGGGTTGCTTTTCGGTACGACCCTCGCTGCCATCGCCCGGCTGCGTAGAAGCTACCGACAAACGTCAAATTCTTCAGTCAATTAAAAGTCGTATGATTACTTACCCTGTTGTGTAGCAGAACCAGTCGTTGTCGGTTGTGTCCTCTGGGCTTGGTCGATTGTGTCGCAGTCCATGGCAGAATTGCCTACAGGCTTTTCGGAAATGGGCATCACTGGATATGGCCGTGTTTCAAAAAGGGATTATATAAAGTTAACAAGTCATGACGTCACATATCATCTACGTCATGCGGGGATCACAACTTAAAGTAGTATGTGGTGTTCGACACCACAGCTCCTAGGACTCAGGAGTGCTCATCTTGAGAAGACGGGTGACCGGCCGCGGGATGATATCCGTCCAGGGATCTGACGTGAGATGGACAGTGAACTAGTGACACTTGGGCAAAGATCGGCGAATGGACACCGCGAGGAGACCAGTGGCAGGGTAAGTTAGTAGGTGGTGTCGCCAGTACAGCAAGATAGCAAATCAGCCGGACACCTACACGAAGTCCAGGTGCGGTGAACTCCGAGTCTATAACCTTGACGACCTCCTGGAAACATATTTCGTCGGACGAGAGCCAACTTCAAGTTGCCTCATCCGAGTCCTACTGGTCATAAAATTATAGTGCGCCAGGGTCCTTGTCAACAGACCCCAAGTTTAAATGCTGTTTCCCCGATGCACCGTGACTGCCGCAGATCTGTGGTCGTGTTTCTAAATACTGAATTTCTGCAACCGTCGTTTAATTCAGCGTAAAAGGAACAAAACGGCATATCCCCAGTGGTCTGGTATACCTTTGATCTGGCCTGCTTCCCACTGGGATTCAAAGAGCTTGAACTCGACACTGGCATTGGCTGAGAGATACAAGAATGGTACGACATCCAGGAAGATAAAGGGTTATGGTGAGCCTGGGCAGGCCAGGATCCGATGGGCGCGGTCCACGGATCTTCGACTCGTATGCCTGGCACCTGGCACTGGCACTTTTTGGTTTCTAAGAACTTGTTGCGTGCAGGAATAGGAGCGACCAGTGGCCGAGTTCGTGGATGCTAAAGATGAAAACCTGAGGACGGATGGGAATGCCAAGGCATGGATGGCGAAGTTGCGGAATGCTGATGACGGCGGCGGTCCCACTGGCAGAATACCGTGACTGTTCAGCGAACAAGTTGAGCCATGCATAAGACAATCGGGGTCATTCGGAAATACTTTGATAGAGTCCATGAGGCCATTTATGTAACTGGTGGCAGGTTTATCATCAGATAAATGAATAAAGAAGCAAAGTAATGACTTAGACTCGGACTAATAGCAGTAGTAACTGAATAAGTCCTTGTCTCCACAATGTATCACTACCACATCCCAGACTACTTATATGATAGGCCTGAAAGTGCAGTTAGCAAAAATCAACAATGAAATAGCATTCATGATAATGGTACACATATGATAGTAGGGACATTGCAAGCAAAAATGATATCGACGAGCTAGAGAGACTAGTACCACAACATTGTCCGCAGGCTGCTCAGACTCAGAATCTAAATATACGATCCATCAAATTTGAATTTCAGTGTTCAACCAGAGCACATCAAACACGCCTCTTTGTTCTCTATTGAGCACATCATCTTGGCTTCCTCCAGCTCGCGATCCTTCTGTCTCTGCAAGGCCGCTGCGAACTCTGGATCAGCCTCGACAGCTTTCCTGGTTTTCTCATCGCTCGACAAGCCAGCGAGCACGTCTCGAGGCACCGAGGGCGTCGGCAACGATGACCCGGAGGATGAGGAAGGTGTCGACGCCACGGATCTCTCTTTGACTGACACAGAGATGGAAGAGGTGGCCGCCAGCACCGGAGTCGGTGATACGACAGGAGAGGGAGCGGGAGATGACGACGGTGTTGGTAGACTAGCTTTCTTCTGCTGAGAGACAGCAGCCGCGTTCTGTGTCTTTGCTTGAGCAGCATTCGCGTTCTGTGCCTTCGCACTTTTGAGTACACTCTGGTCAACGGTGAATTGGATTGCCTGCGCAGCAGGCCTTGTTCTCAGATAGTACATGCCAGTCTTCAAGCCCTTCTTCCATCCGTAGAAATGCATGCTCGTCAGTTGACCCAACGTGGGCGCTTGTAGGTGGATGTTCAGACTCTGACTCTGGCATATGAAGGCTCCGCGATCCGCAGCTAGGTCGATGACCTTCTTTTGACTGATTTCCCAGACGGTCTTGTAGATCGCCTTGACGTCGTCGGGGATAGTGGGGATATTCTGAATGGAGCCGTTGTGGGCGATGATCATATTCTTCATGTTGTCGTCCCAAAGACCAAGGTCGACGAGCTCACGCAGAAGCCAAGGGCACACGACTTGGAATTCACCGGCAAGGACTCGACGTGTGTAGATGTTACTGGAAGAGTGTCAATGATAGCATAGTTATAATCAGATCCACATACCTCGTATAAGCCTCGAAACATTCATTGAAGCCAAGAATCTGACTTGTCGACGCAGTAGGCATAGGAGCAGTAAGAAGAGAATTTCTGAGACCCGTTCGGGCAATCTTCTCCTTCAACGATGCCCAGTCCCACAGATCAGTCGGCGTCACACCCCAGTGGTCGAACTGAAGTTGGCCCTGTTGCGCAGGGCTACCAACCCAGCTCTCGTATGGACCCTCCTTCTCCGCCATCTCAACACTAGCCTCGAGCGCACCATGGTAGATGGTCTCGAAGATTTGAATGTTCAGCTGCTTCGCAGCCGGGGATTCGAATGGCATCCGGAGGGCCATGAAGGTGTCGGCAAGGCCCTGCACACCGATACCGATGGGACGGTTGCGCATGTTCGATCGTCGAGCTTCAGGGACAGGATAGTAATTGACGTCGATGATACGATTGAGGTTGAAAGCGACAACCTTAGCGACAGCATGAAGTTTTTGGAAATCATATTTGCCGTTCGTAATGAAGGTGGGTAGGGCAAGTGAAGCGAGATTGCAAACGGCGGTCTCTTCCGGCGAGGAGTACTCGATGATCTCGGTGCAGAGGTTTGAAGACTTGATAGTACCAAGGTTCTTTTGATTTGATTTGGCTAAAGCATCGTTCAGCGGTGTGATACCATGGCGGAGGACTCGACGAACCGTTTGCAGCATCTTTGTACAACATGAAAGGGCCACCAGTTTCGATCTGGGCTTCCAAAATCGCATACCAAAGCTTTTGTGCAGGGACAAACTTCCGTTGGCGACCTTCTCGCTCATACTTCTCGAACAGGGCTTCGAACTCTTCGCCGTGGACTTCATGGAGACCAGGGGCTTCGTTGGGGCAGAACAATGGCCAGTCAGCGTTGGCCTCGACGCGCTTCATGCTGAAAAATATGAATGAATGGGGGAAGGATAAGACCGTCGGGACTTACAAGAGGTCAGGTATCCAGAGTGCATAGAACAAATCTCTTGCACGAGACTCCTCTTTTCCATGGTTCTTCCGCAGGTCAATGAAATCGAACACATCCGCATGCCATGGTTCAATGTAGATCGCAAAAGCACCGGGCCGTTTATTGCCCCCTTGGTCAACATACCGAGCAGTAGCATCATATGCACGCAGCATGGGCACAATACCGTTCGAGTATCC
Source organism: Tricholoma sp. MG77 (assembly GCA_003314665.1). Lineage (NCBI taxonomy): Eukaryota > Fungi > Basidiomycota > Agaricomycetes > Agaricales > Tricholomataceae > Tricholoma > Tricholoma sp. MG77. Next base: position 3,968 of record QMFE01008417.1, on the reverse strand, counting down.
ATTGGTTCCGGCGATGTATGAACTAGATAAGACCATTAGCAAACAGGTAAGGTAACGATAAAGCATGACATACCCAGTGGCTCGGATGCAGTGAATGTTTAACCCTATGCCTCCTGCCGTTTTGCTGATCATTGCGCAGCTCTTCAAAGTATCGTAAATTCCTTCTATCGAATCATCCTTCATGCAGACGAGGAAGCAAGAACTCAGTTGAGGGTTGGGGGTACCGGCATTGAAGAGGGTGGGGGAGGCATGAGTAAAGTATCGCTCGGACATGAGGTTATAGGTCTCGATGACCCGGTCAATGTCTCTGCCATGGATCCCTACAGCAACACGCATAATCATGTGCTGTGGACGCTCGGCGACACGTCCATTGATACGAAGGAGGTAAGAGCGCTCGAGGGTCTTAAAACCAAAGCTATGGAAGACGTTTAATCATAGATGACCTCGAGGAGAGGGATGAGTTACTTACAAATTATAGTTGAAGTCGCGGTTGTAGATGATTGCCGAGTCCAACAACTCGGCATTTTCGCAGACGACTTCGTAGATCTCTTTGGAAATCATGCCAGCAGCACGGCCATTTTTGGGATTCACTAACGATAAGTTATGAGCAAGGTCGCAAAAATATCGTGGCCACACGACATACCATAATTATATAAGTCCTTGATAACCTGAGAGAAGTTCTTCTTGGTCTCTTTATGCAAGTTAGAGATAGCGATGCGAGCCGCAAGTACAGCATAGTCGGGATGTTTCGTTGTAAGATACGCCGCCGTCTCTGAGGCAAGGTTCTGTTGTGAAATGAGATACAAGCAGTGGGCACCTGAGCGAAACGAAACTTACATCGAGTTCGACTGTTGTCACGCCTTGGTAGACTCCTGCGACGACCTTCTGAGTGACTCTAAAATACAATATAGGTATTGGAGTCTGCATGAGGAAAATGAGCGTACTCGATAGGATTCACATGGTTCATATCCAGGCCGTAACAGAGCTTGTCTATTCTCGTGGTGATCTGATGGCGACGAGACAACTTTTAACGCTCCGGCGCGACATAATGGTGCGAACAACAGACCTTGTCAAACTGGACGCGTTCCTTGCGTCTAGATATGATTTATTCAGTTTCCTGGTCACCTACAAGTTGCGACGCGTATATCATCCACGTACCCATCTGAAACCAAGTCATGAGTTGACTGTATGCCGATGCCAGGATATTAGAATGCTCACCTCGTTTGAAAACAAAAGCCATCGCAGAGAATATTGGCTTTGAAAGGAAGGGGAGAAATTGGAGATGGAGGAGAAAGTGATGAAGAGAAAAACAAACGCGCCGTTTTATAAATTCATCAATGACTAAGCTGCCAGATTATTTATTACTGTTATTCCACCGATACACGCGTTTTCATAGAAATTCGTTTGACAAAGAGGGACGTAATTAGGGTCAGTTAAAATATATCTGAATAATAGAGAATGTTTGTACAGCAGGGGAAGTATATTTTCAATTTTGTGCTTTCTGCTGTTCGATATAATTGATTTTATCTGCTTGGTTCTGGGGTTAGGGTTAGACGCGAGAGTCACGCTAATTTGTTGACGCGAGTCAACAGAGCATGAAACGCGTTGTTTGGTTATATGAACGTGACTCGGCATCAAAGCGGCCCACGCTGCAACAATGGCGCAACGATCAGTTTGATTCAGCGCTCGAGTCATGCATCAAGCAGCGACGATGTCATAGACAAATTTCAACTTGATCGATGTTGAAACGGTATTTTTAGTATACAGTTAACTGCCACGAATATAGCCATCAAGTATCTTATATATGTGACTGGCTGGCCCATTTAGTCCTATCCGAGAAATGATGCCCTAAAGTTTCCCATCTCATGCAAGCCCGCGACGGTAGCTAAGAGCATCAAGAGCCACAAAAAATGAGGCAGGAATTGTGAATCGGATCTAGTATTTTCAGCAGTGAAAGCAGTTGGTGCCAACGCGGGTGGACCTTTCGCACCCGCTTCGTCAATGGCAGCAATCTCTTCCTCGGTTAACGGCGCTTCAAGATGTATTAGAATTTTATGCAACCTCAGCACACGAAGCGAAACTGACTGATGTTCGCCGCTTCAAGGTACTCTTGAAGACGTTGTTTATTTGAGCTGGTGCTGCAGAACATCATATCAGCGAAGAGGCTGGGAACGAAAGGAGAATAATATTACTAACGTGACAATGACTGCACCTTTCGCCCTAACCCAAGAAAAAATGATTTGACCACGTGTTGCCCTGCGGCAATTTGCAGCCTTATTAAGGACTGCATCTATAGGACCTCCGGGATATTTCGTGATAGGCCTTGAATAAATGTGAGTAGTTTCCGCCCGACTTGAATAAACAACATACGCGAGGCTGCCATAAGCTTCAATGACGATTCCGTGCTCCGCGCAATATTCGAGTAATGGTTTCCGCTCTGTATAATTGTAGGGATGGAGGTGAATCTAAAGGACTGAATAAATTAAACGAGAATATAACCAATACACGAACCTGATTCACTGCAGGTCTGATTTTAGCGACATTTACAATAGTTTGCAGTTGTTTCAAGTTGAAGTTACTGACGCCAATACTCCTAACCAGCGAAATCAAATACGTACGATACAGGGGGCGCTTGGCAGACCCACCTCGCAAAACCGGCGTCCCTGACCTTCTCGAACTCCTTCCAAGCTGTTTCAAAATTATGCTCCACCGCTGAAGGGCTATGTATGAGATATAGGTCGACATAGTTTAGTCCGAGCTGGTGCCACGAGCAAATCATGAAAGATGGAATCACGACGACGGTGGTAACAGTATACCTTTGCAAGGCTCGCTAGGACCGTTTGTTGTATGGGTCCAAAAATGTACTTTGTTGTCACGAACAGATCACTATGCGTCAGACCACTTTCTCGAATGGCTTCACCAACGCTAGCCTCGTTCTGATAGTCTTCAAAAAATGCTTGAACAAGTCGGACAGCACAAAAATGCATGATGGTGACTAACACTGGGCAGTATCGATGTGCGCAAATCCCGCCTTGAGAGCTTGAGCGACATATTCCCTTGCATCTCTACCGCGAAGCGCGGTTCCTGTTCCAAATGCAATGTCAGGAATCTAAATGGAGGTGGGTTGAAGATATGTGGTTCTGCAGTATTGAATCTAGTCCCACCTCGTACCCATCATTCAGCTTGATAGTTCCAAAAGGCATCGGACACGGTTTGCAGGGAATGGGTAGGATAGGAATTAGGCAGATGGAAACCTGATGGAATCCATGCTCAGGATGCTTGCCACTGATGTTCGATAATAATAATAATAATAGCTCTTACATAACAAAATTCACATTCTTATCGTTGTAAATGTCGGAGATCCTTGACATCGTGGCGGCGCAATTCGTTACGCACAATCCCCCCAGCAGCGAATACGGGGTCACCCTATCATCACTTGAGCTAAAGCGGTCGCGACCTGAGGATTTAAACTCTATCGATCAGAGTCATGGTTTTATCGCGAAGAAGGCACGGATGGCACCAGGCGATGACACAGATACCGAGACCGTAGACATGGATTCGGCTGCACTGACTGCTCTACGGGGGAGGTACAAGCGTGATTCGACTTACTATATGGAAGATGGGAGTTGCATATTGCTAGTGGAGGATACATTGTTCAACGTGCGTTCTCGTAGGATTTTGTATCCACGATAAGTTGAACGATCCTTATCAAATAGGTTCATAGGACAATCTTGAGCAAAGACTCCTCGAGCTTCAGCACCATGTTTACTTTGCCCCAAGGTGGGCAGGATGCGGAAGGGTGTTCCGACGATAACCCTATTGTTCTACCTGGCGACACTGTCTCGGAATTTCGACACTTCCTTTGGGCCCTGTACGCGCTGTGAGTGCTCTTCTCTTAAGTTTTTGCCCCTAGATTTAACTGCGAGTAGGCCCCCAGAACTCCGAATAGTCACAACAGACGGTGCAGA
>QMFE01008416.1:5065-22091 GCA_003314665.1 Tricholoma sp. MG77 | reverse complement strand
AAGCCGTCCGAAGTAGTTCGAAGCAGTTCGAAGTAGTTCAAAGCAGTTCAAAGTAGTTCGAAGCAGTTCAAAGTAGTTCGAAGCAGTTCAAAGTACTTCGAAGGTGTTTCGTGAGCTTTGTAGGTGTTCGTAGGACTTCGTAGATGTTCGCAAGGTGTTCGCGAACGTTCGCTAGTGTTCGTGGAATGTTCGCTAGTGTTCGCAAATGTTCACGAGTGTTCGTAGGTGGTCGCGAGTACTCGCGAAAGGTTGCGCGCGGTTGTAGACCTCGTCAGGTGGTCCCCTGACACCACCCCCACTGCTGTGAGCAACTGCTCGCAGGGTGGACAGTGGGTGCTACAATGCCAAGGATACCCCAACCACTGGGGGAATACAATGGGAACGATGGCGAGGGACAAGGGGGCAACAACAAGGGGACGAGGGAAGGGCAAGGGGATGACAAGGGGCGCGACAGGGATGAGGACAAGAATGGGGGGACAACCAAGGGGACAAATGGGGGGACGACAACAAGGGGGCGAGGGTGAGGGGACAACAAGGGGTGCTACAGGGACGAGGGGACGACGAGGGGACAAACGAGGGGACAAACCGACAGGGACGAGGATGAGGGGACAGCAACAATGGGGACGAGGACGGGACAATGAGGACAACCACCGGGGGAGGACAACAGCGCAGCGGGGAGAGGGGGGAGCGACAAGGCAAACCCAAAAAAAGAGGCCCAAGAGACGTCATCAATGTCTCTTGGGCTGTAGGTATGTTATTTTTTCTCGTTTACATTTTTGTTAGTAAAAATCTTGTTTAGGTACCAACTAAAACTACTGACAACGATGACACCCAACCCACTACCCACCACCACTGCTGCGAGCAACAGCGTGCATGGTGGACGGAACGGGATGGGGAGGGGAACGACAACGAAAGGACAACGAACACAATGACCCCAGCACCCGCCCCGCTGCTGCAAGCAACTGCTCGCAGGGCAGAAAGCGGGTGCTAATGGATGACAATGATGGGAGAGACAGGGGAACAACAACGGCAGGGAGAAGAAGGACGATGAAGGTGCACCCCCATCTCTGCGAGCAGGTGGTGGACCATGGATGCTACAGACAATGACTCAGGAAGAGGAGGACCAGGCAACGACAGAGAGGACAAAGAGGCCCAGATGGTGATGAGGACCAGATGAGGCGGCAGGGACAAAGGGGGCGATGATGAGGGGACAAATGAGGGGACAACACCAAGGGGACAAGGGGAGGGCAAGGGGACAACAAGGGGCACGACAGGGACAGCAATGAGGGAGCGAGGACGACGACAGGACAATGAGAGGATAACCACCAGGGGAGGACAACAACACAGCGAGGGGGGAGTGATGAGGCAAACCCAAAAAAAGAGGCCCAACAGATGTTGTCGATGTCTCTTGGGCCAGGTAAGTTTTTATCTTTTCTTGTTTCATTTTAATTTTACTAACAAAGTTTTTTTAGGTATTAATTTGACAAGGATGGTGGAGACGATGGCAGGGATGAAGGGACAACAACGGGGAGGATGATGGTGATGATGGGGACGAGGAAGAGGGAAGGGACAAGGGATGAAGAAAGACACCCCCACCCGCGATTGCAGGCCTGGGGGTACTTACGGGCAACGCACGTCCATGTGGTGCAGATTTAGCTGCCTCCCTTTACAATAGGGGGGCAACATTTATTTTTAGTAATACTGTCATCTTGACTGTTGAGCAATGGTGAATTTTTAATAATATCTGTTTTTCTAAATATCCTGGAGTCAGTTTATCCAACTGAATGGTCATGGCCAGACTACTTGTATTGACAAGGCATGTTTGGTACTTTGTACAGCCATAACCAATGGCAGCTGGGACACATATCATTACATCAATCACCATGCCACTGACTATCTGTGCAGAAAATGGTGTAACCAAGTCCAGCACCATTAAATGGCTCTGCATCAAATCTTGTAGTTGTGGATACTGGTAAACAAGGTCAGCAATAGCAATACTACAAATCAGCTTTCAATGCCCAAGTATTGTCTCATTGTGTTAAAGAGTAAGTGACCAACTGTAAAATTAATATAGGCATGTGAATAGTTAAATGCTTGGCTGGGTGGATTTGAATCAATTTTGAAAAGAATGACACTCAGCAATTTTAACTGGTTATGTTATGTCAGAACACACAAGACTGGTGATTGAAAAACAACAAACAAGGCTAATGGTCTTGAGGAAGAGAAGGATGATGGTGATGATGATAATGATAATAGGGGTGATAATATTGACTAATTTATGTTGTCATTGTAATCTGTGGTTTTGTTTTTTGTAACTAGTTTCTTTTGTAAACTATGTTCACAGCCCCCTCTTGCCTAAAATGGGAGGGGTCAGGATTTTATTATGAGCCCTTACACAAAATAAGAGTGTGATAATGTCAAAAATACAGAAGGGATATCTTGATGATGCCAAATGACAATTTTACTTGAGCATTCAATGAAAGTGTGATGACAAAATACAAAAAGGATATCTTGATGATGCCAATACAGAAGGGATATCTTGATGATGCCCTAATGATTTTACTTGATCATTCAGAGAGTGTGACAATGACAGAAACAGCACTATATTCCATATATGGTAGATCACATGACTATGTTATGAACCAGAATGCAAGTGAGAGAACATGCAGGTTAAGTGTGAGTACTGCACATGTATGTATGCAAGAGCAGTAACAATGCACAACAATCTACAGTCAGTGGGTCAACTTGGCTTCAGCTTCATGAGTTGGTGAGCTGTGCCTCCCTGTGCTACTTATGTGTCCAATATTTCAGGCTATGAACCTTTTGCATGGACCAGGGGAGCTACAAGTGAGAGCATGGAGATCATTGTTGATTACCAGACTAAAGTCCTACATGTACATAACAAAGTACTTATATAACTAACTAGCATGAGTGACAAGTGGCATGTTTCTAAGTTATGAGATCATGTGGAACCCAAGTCTAAGAATACAGGATAAGAGATGATGTTTCATACAATTGGAAATGAGAATACTAAGTATAGTTTTGGCAAGTGGACAGACAGGACACCAGTGGGAATTGCACCCACAAGTCAAAGATCCAATCTAGGAGATAGCTCTTATGTGGCGCAAGTGCAAGGTGTCTGTGGGGCTACTGAGATCTGAGAGCCATGGCACACTCATGTTGCATAGGTGCAGACCAGAGTACACACTTGCCATGCATGTGCAAACAAGTGTGGATGGGTGTGCACATATACATGCAAGTATGGAACAAAGAAAGGACAGGAATAGAGGTCGAAATGAAAGGTAGGTGAAATGCATAGGTGTAAGCAAGGGGGGGTATGTGTTACGAACCAGAAAATGTGCGGGACAGGACGGAAAGACACGCGAGGTGACGCAAGCTTGGAACGGATTGCAATGGATGTATCGCTTGCCATGCGAGGGCGGGAGCGTGCGCATGCGCGTGGGTAACAAGCGCGAACGGTTGCAGAAGGTGTAGCAGTAGTGCGAAGACATGAACAGAGTTGCGTGCGAGATCGAGCGCAGAGCGCCAATGTGTGGAGAGTGAAGTGCGAGGCGTGAAGCGGATGCGGAGGTGCTCGCAGACGATGCTGTAGTGAATGTAAGCCTACTCATCCAAGAGGGGAGCATACACAGCCTCGAAGAACTGGCGGACATATGGGCTAATGGCTTCAACCATGCAGAGCAGGCCGGTTGCGCCCTGACCTAGCAATGAGCCCATATTTCAGAATTAAGAAGAGAGGATGACTAAGAGTAAGAGAGCGGATGAGACTGAGTTCAACGACAGATGTATTGCGGAGGTTACACGCGGGAACACGCGCAGACAACACAGGTAATGGACAAGTACAAAGTACAAGCAAGTTAGAGTTACAACGGGAAAACAAGGTTGTATCGAAGTTGTTGAAGTTGATAACAAAGCTAAAGAATGAAAGTGGGAGCTACAGCTATTTAACGAGCGCGAGAGCGTAAGGAAGCGCGGCGCTCCGCGATTACGTAAGGTGGGTACGGAAGAACATAATTGAAATAGTAGTGAATGAATTTCAAATGAATGAATGAAATGAACTAAGAATACGGACTTGAAATAAGGATTGCAAATTCGGTTGCACACAGCATGACCCAGGATAAGTGCTATGCGCGAGGCAAGAGCGCAGCGGAGCGGATCAGATGACAATAGAGCCGCGTGGTGCGTGCGCGGAAATAGCTTGCACAAGAATAGATATGGGTTGCGATGCGAAACAAGGTTATTGCATGAAAACGGATGCATGAGGTGCAGGGAGCTCAGGAGACATGCAGAAGCGGAAGCGCGGCGCACGACACGTGCGCGGGGTGCGCATTATGACGCTTGACTGCGCGGCGATGCGCGGGAGCGTGGAGATCGCGGATGGATGGACTTTGACCATGGAGATAATGCAAAAGTGCTCGCACGAGCATAGCAGCGTGTAGAGAGCAAAGCACTAGCTGGAACGACTTGTAAATTGGCAAGAGGGTTCTAGGGGGTGTAGGGGATAGTCACAGGTGTGACAGATGTTCCAGGGAGCATAGGAAAATGCATGACAATGAAGGGGGTAGTTACGGATCATAACAGTATGTGAGCAATTGTAACAGACTACACAGAGGTCATTGTCAAACTCAGCTTGAATAACTGATCAGAATAATATATATCACATCACTATGTTCCACATATGGTAGGTCACATGACTATACAGAAGCCATTTTCAAACTCAGCTGAAAAACCTGGTTGGAATGGTATATAACATCACTATATTCCATTTATGTTAAGTCACATGACTACATAAGCATCATTTTTAAACTCAGCTTAACAACCTAGTCAAAATGATATACAACAGGGTATCGAGTCCACCCAAAGTTTAGTCAGCATATTGTGCATCTTTGATGGATCAAAGCCGGGTGTTCCCTTCCTTCCCTGTTGACACCGAAGAGAACACCGCCAATCTCATACCAAAGAGGCAGCTGGCCGCTTTTGGTATGAGGTGACGGTTGTCATATCTGCTTCTCTTTCCGCTGTGTCCTCCCTCATATTATTGTGGATTCTCCATTCTGCTCATGCTAAATGCCCAGCCATGAACAGCGGGTCAATTCTATGCAATTTATCATGGCGTTTCACCACAGCAATTATACCAATGACAGCAACTTCACATCTCTTTATCAAAATTGTGGCATATGGGCCGCTAACAGCGAACACTCTTAGTGAAAGACCGCTTGTTATCATGCTTGCCATTGCCACTAGTCTTGTTGAACATGCCATCCAGTTGCTTTGGGTTGTGGTTGTGCTTCTCATGATGGTGTGGCTATAGGGCTAATTAGTCCGAGGAGTTTCAAGCAAACCTGAGACGAAGCATTCATTTGTGTCGACAACATCTCCCCTCACTCTGCAAGTCCTGTCTGCATCGTCAATGCTCTCAATCACCCAGCTATGTTCAAATTCCTCTGATACCTCTGGTCTGCGAACTGTGAATGAACGTGTGAAAGCACTCCCACCACTTATCCCACTCCATCGGGGTCCCGCAAAGGTGAGAGATGAATATAATTGTTTGTGGCCAAATGTTCAACTATGGCTGTTGGAGGTTGAGCTTTGGCATCTGCAGCACACCAACTTGCAAAAGCATGATGTACAGGATATTTATAAGAAGGGCATGAATTTTGCTCTTGAGGTCATAAAAGGCAATATCTCGCAACAAGCTGAAGCCCAGAAGGTTTTGAAAGACTTAGGCCTTGACCGTCCATCTCGTGAGCTTTTGGGAGGCCGGTGGACTACTCAGTGGTCAACTTCGTGGCAACTTAAACTGGATGATGAGCAGACGAGGACCTTGTATCAGTGGTAGAGATTGTACTTATTTTATTTGACTTATGTCTCAATTTATGTCACTTAAAGCTCGTGTGGATACAATGTAAATGTACGACAGGAGAGAGAGAGCATGAAGACAACGCAGACTGGGAAAGTTTGGAAGGTGGAATGGAGTCGTAGAGTGCCATATGTATACACTGGCTGTCTTGCACACATTGAAGTCGTCAAGCAAGCCAGTAATGGTGAGATTACCCATATCTCCGGTATCCTCAAGCACAACCAGGGATGTCATGAGGCTGTACTTGAGTGATTACCAGCTATTCCGCTTCATGAGCATGTCTATGAGGTTGCTCTTGAACAGCTCAAAAACAGGGCAAGGTGAGGATCACCTATTGATGTGAAGCTGAATGCTGAACACCCTCTAAGCATGACTGCCATACAAGACTGGAACCGTCAAATGGTAGAAAATAAGGCTTACCGAGACACGCACCTATATGGCACAAATGCAGCAAATTTTTGCTATTACTTTCTCCCATCTGATCACCCAACTCTTTAACGTAAATTTAGCCGCAAACTTGGCGTTGATGTTCAGAAACCGCCCCAGTACAACATTGACAACTGGTTAGACTCCAGTTCACCAGAGTTTCAGCCAGCAATCCATGAGGCCATTTTTCATTATTCCGCTAGAAGTGAGGCCAATGACCACTTTCAAATTTGCATTTCCACACGAGATATGGATGCTGTAGCATGGAAGTATAGCCACCATTCCCAGCTCATTCTTGATGGGACATTCGGAGTTTGCTCCTCAAGGCTCCTGCTTTTCATTGTGCTGGGAGTCGATCAGCTTGGCAAAGGGGTCCCTCTTGCACTATTTTTATTTTCAGCTCCAACTGGAAATTGGGCAACGCATGCAGGCTACAACACTGCAATTTTGCGTGAACTTCTTCAGCACTGGAAAATACATCTTGGCCAGGAACAGCATCTTGATTTTGCTCCATATGTTGCAATTACAGATACAGATACCAAGGAACGTGGCGCACTTTTGGATATCTGGCCCTCAATTATTCTACTCCTCTGCAAGTTTCATTTGAGGCAATGTTGGACTAATCACTGTAAGAAAAAATTGCAGGGTGCTGATTTTTGGAAAGATCATGTTCGTGAGCAGCTGAGAGGACTGGAAGTTGAGTAAGTAACACCACCTACTAGCAAGGAGTAAATAATACTCAGATAGTGAGATAGACTTATCAGCAGTGTTGACCATAGTGTGGCCACAATGCTTATCCAAAGGCAGAGAATCTATTTTCAAGAGTTAGCACAAGGAGATGCTGCATGACCGGCTGCCATGGGGGGCTGTGAGCACCTTGACTATCTGGTTAACAATTGAATGCCTATTACCATGTGAGGGAGCTGGTTGGAATGGGGATGCCTTGCAGCAGCAACAGTTATGAAGGTTCCTATCGAAGGTGTGGTGCCCACAACAAATCATCTTGAGTCATTCAACGCCATTCTGAAGTGGAAACATCTCACTACATGGTTACACTCTGGGCACCATCTGTGCTTTAATTCACTAATCCACATTCTCATCACCCGAATTCTTCCTGGAATCTATGGTCATTGGAAAACTCATCAAGAGTACTTGGACTGGCTTAATCTTCGTTTCAAAGACCAGGCAGGGGGAAGAAACCTTACCGAACTACATCAGCAGTTGAAAGACAGTACAAAGCGACATGCCCAGAATCTGGCATGGTGGGAACCTGATGTCGGGCAAGACCGCAAGGCACAAACAATTGTCCAGCTCCGGCAGCTTACTATCTCCAGGGGCAAGGATAGCAATACTTATGAAGCTACCTGTTCCTCTAGTAAAGGCAATATTCTAGATCCCTCTCATTCATGGTACCACCTGTACATATCTCATCTGGGCTTGTCCTCATGCAATTGCCCTGATTTCTCAGCTCATGGTGGGGCTTGCAAACACTTGCGTGCTCTCTGCATTTGTATTGAATCTTGGATCAATCTTGGCCAGGAACATGCATTCAAATATCCCACATCCTACGATGAGGCTCACCAGCTTCAGCGTCACCAAGACTCACTTCAAACCACTTCCCTGCATCCCCCAATGCCGGCCACTATGGAAATGCCCATCAGAAACTGGACAATCCTTCAATCACTTGCTAATGACCCTACGACTGTAGATGACATGGAGGACAAATCATCCACAGTGAAAAATTTAGAATTGATGTTGAGTGCTGAATCAGACAATGAATATGAGCCTGAAAATGTTGATACCACCAACCTATTAGTAAGTGTGCAAGGCACATTCTTGTCATAACCTTTCGTCACTTTGATTTTCAGCTCCCTCAAAACAATGAACAATGTCAGGCACTCAATTTACAAATGCAATCTCGGGTCAACATCGAGCTCTCACAGCTCCTACCTCATTTGCATGGTCTGGCCAATTTAGTGAACAATATTCCCACTCTTGAGCTGAGCGCAAATCTTCTTGAACTTGGTGATGTGCTCAACACACTCACTGGAAGACTTCAGTCTCTCTTTTCACCCGGTCTTCCCCAAAGCAGGTCATTGTCTTCAACTGCAGCACCTCTGAACACAAACCCCCACTCCACAGCACCGCCTGCACATGTACTGCAGGGCATGAAGTGCAAACATCCCCTCCTTTTGCCACCATCTCCAGAACGCAGGCAAAAGCAGAAGGATTCAAAGGCACCTTACTAAGTTCAAAGTTAATCGCATACTAACATCTTTGATTTCACAATGTGGTACAATGACGATGCAAGATTGTTGTATGTTATTCAGAGGCTTTCAAGGAACACTGAGTGAAAGACAAAGTAGTGTAGGTTACAAGAGGTCAGTTAGATCACAAATATGTTCTTGAGATTGATAGAAGTGAATGCCAACGATCGAATTACATCCCCCACAAAACATGTACAACTGCCAAAAAACACACGCTGGCACGCCCGCAGGGTCTTCAAGGCTTCATTCCAAGGCACTGTGGGTGGCAGCTGCAAGTGGGGAGCCACCATCAGCAGCCAGAGTAGTCAAGTTACATCCATGGCAACTCAAAGGGGTCATGGCCAAGTTTGTGGGCAAAGAATAGGAATAATCTAAAAGACATACGAGAAAAGGTCAGATATAAACAATAAAACACGTACTGAGGGCAGATGTGAGCACACTGCTGGTAGTGCTGTCAGTGGGAGGCTCAAAAGGCAAAGATACATGATCTGAAAAAGGTATTAGCCAAGTATACTTCATAACGCTAACATATATACCTTTTTTCGGACATAGCCTCAACAATCATTCAGCGTGCCATCCGGCTGAAACAAGGGCATCATGTCCTGCATCATCACAACATGCAGGGGCTCTGTAGACCATGTCAGCACAGTCTTCTGTTGGTAGATACTGCACATACCGGAATTGTGCCCTGGAACACTGATGCTCGCCATATGATCAGCAACATCTGGGATAGGTGAAAGAGTGCACGGCAAGTTGTCTAAGGAATTGTCATCAAAAAGCGGAATAAATAGGGTGAGCAGCACTCACGAATTACTGCAGCCATGGTATCAACAATGGGATTTGGGTGCGAACCTAAATGATGTTGTCAACTCAATAACATTGCAACAAAAAGTAAAAATTCCTTTGCAGCAAGGGTAGTTATGTGTCCACAGCTTGTCGGGAGGAAGTGTGTGCACATCTGAGAGGCAAACTAGCAAGGGGAACTGTGAGCATGCATAATGAAAAATGTACCATAAATGACACACTCTTATATGTGCAGTTTTAGGACTTCTTCTTCCTGCACCCAGTGTAAAATTTCCCAGCCAGAGGTCCAGATTTGACGGGCCATATACGAGCCTCAACATTGTGAAAACAATGTAGCTCGAATTTGTGGGTCTTCAAGTAGCAAAATATATGGTTGGGGCCGATTTTGTACCCATTATCATCTATGGGGCTGCATGGCAAAAGTTAGCAGTGAAAAACATCTGCAGCAGCATCTAGACTGACTATGGGATGGTCGTAAGCACACCTGGCGAAGGAGCTGGCACGAATGAAGTCAGATTACTCTCACGCAACTGTTCACGACACAACTGGTGAAAGAGGGGAGGGAACGTAGACGAGTCAGCACGAGAGGAAGGCAAAACAAAAGATGGGGATTTTGCAGATGATGGATGAGGGTGGAGGTATCACAGCGGGGACTGAGAGCAGTGCACCTCTTGGAAACCATTATAAAAACACATTTCCGAAGCATTCTTTGCAAGAGAGAGAGAGAGAGTTGAACATCGCTGTGTCAAAGTGCAGAAGTGCCACCTGTCGTCAAAAATTTTACTGTGATTCACAGAACCATGCTAGATTATGTCCTGTCAAACTCAGAGCTTGTATGAATTTGTGATGCGTTACAGACCAAAACGGTTGATACCAAAAGTAGCGGGAAGACAACGATCACGAGAGGGGAAGCATGGGCAAGGGGAAATGAACGAAGGAAGCTCCAAAGTGTGATGAAGCTGACTAAGGTTTGGGCGGACTCGTTATTCTATACAACATCACTATATTCCATTTATGGTAAGTCACATGACTACATAAGCATCATTTTCAAACTCAGCTTAACAACCCGGTCAGAATGGTATATAACATCACTATAAGATATCCCAGTGGGAATCCTCCAGGGATTTGTTTGTACATATTAGGATGTTATAGTTTGATATAATATTGCCATTATTAGAAATTTGTTCAGACTTCATTAGGAATTTACTTGGACTCCGCTCAGACTAGGGGACTTAGAGATATTTAGGTTTTGCCAAGGTTGTGCTAGGAATTTACTTGGACTCTACTTGTCGATGTCTGACTCAACGGACGATCTGTTGGAAGGTAGGGTTGAATGACGTCATTCAGGTGTGCTCTGCACTTGTTGGGTGGCCATCGTTTATCACTCGACATTATCATTTTTCTATTTTTATCTTTATTTCCCAATTCGTTCACTTCTTTAATTTTCATTTTGCTTGTTGTGATTGGTGCGAGAGTACATGCACAATCACATGCTTGTAGTTTTCCCATTGCTTCTTTGTATAAAAGGTGTCCTCCCACCTGTTGAATGGAGTATGCTTCTTTCCCCCCACTTTCTCAGTTTTTGTAAGGCTCCCTCACGACGACTCACTTTCCCTCAAGACAACCGCACCCACGAGCGTGATTGCCTGATAAGTTCTTAGTTTCTATGGTTACAGGGCAATATGGCCCATTTTCAAAGTTATTTCTATTCTTGTTCTCAGGTGTTTTGATATCAGGGCCACACCAACGAGCAACCCTGTTCATCAGCACCATCGAACTCGACCTTCCCTTCCGTTGATTCATTGGGATGCTTCACCAGTCTGAACAATGGTTGGTATTCGGGCAACAAGGCAGCAAGCTGTCATTTCGGTTTCTGTACCACCTGAAAACAATGTAATTACAACTAAATTGGTATCACAATGCACTTACCTTGGTGTTTGCCATTGGATTATTGGTTTCAGAATATTTGAATGAGTTTGTTTGAAGGGTTTGTTCCTGATCGATCAATCCTGAGTTGTGAGGTTCCAATCCAATTATCAAAATCAAAACCACTACTTACCCACAACATCGCACAGTTCATTTGCCGTTCAACTTGCAATATCAGCGCTACAATGCCTTCATACACTCAAGTCACCAAATCATTCATTGCCAACCTCCTGGTTTCCATTCAATCTCCTCTCCATCATTCTGTCAAACAGGCAATACTTGGAGGCGATGAAGATCTTTAGTGACTTCTTTATGAACTTCCAAACTCACCGGTATGTTTTTTAACTATCTAAATTCTACGTTATAACTCATTCTTTCTATCAAATCAGGGATTGAAGACCCTCATTGGGCAACAAATATCAGTATGGATTGATGAGTGCAAGCTGGAGATTGTTCTTCTCCAACTTAGGGAAGGATTTCCAGTAGATCAAGAAAAGCTGAAGAGTTGGATTGCAAATTAATTCCATTTACTTGTCAAGTAACATCTAAATGTAGTTCCCAGTTGGCTACATTGTTGCAGGCTCAAAAAGTACTGGAATGTGATGGAGACGCCCAATATGACTTCATCCCATCTCACATCCTCATGAGCGCTGCCTTGCAGCTTGACTGAGTGCAGGTTGAACATGTGGAAATGAACTTCTGGAACATAAGATGTGATGACCTGTTCTTATGGCACCACCCGATGCTTTCAGATGAGTCCAGTGGTACTCAGGAGTGGTTTATGCAAGGATGTCAGACACCAGGTAAGTTCACAATCTGAATTTGACTTAGACTATCTACATATTGAATGTCACATACAGTACCTAGTGCAGTTCGAAACAGAGTGGGTGGTCCAGTGGCCTCGATGTTCAATCTGGTCATCATCAAAGGCAATATCGACCTCCGATCAAGGCACAAACTCTTAGAAATTGTACCTCAGGCTGACAGCATTCCCTCCTCTTCAACTCATAGCTCTTCCCTCGTCACGATGCAAGTCCACCCAACATCAAAATACCTGATGGAGAACATACTTCCCAAGGGACGGAAGATGCGTATCAAAAGTAGGGAGTTCGTGGATGACTCTCCCAATGAGGTGAGGGATGAAGGGGACTGGGAGTATGAAGCAAGAGGGAGAGGGCAGAGCACAGTTAGAATGGATAAGGGGAAGGGGAAGCAGAAGGATATATCAGTGGAGAATTGAGAATCAGGGAGGAAAGAAATCATGAAAGCAGAGGCAATGGATGTGGATTTGGAGGTCGACCTGCTCGCTGAACACTCATCATGCCCCTCAAGCCCATCACCACCCAAGAAAATACTGAAGAAGTCAAACTTGAAGCCGGGCAAAGAAATGTCGCAAGATGTGAATGTAGGCAACTCAGAGGCCTGTGAGAAGTGTGTGTACAGAGGGACGGCATGCATTTATGGGGGAAACATAGCTTGTGAGGCATGTCAATTTCACAAACAGAAGTGCACTAGGATTGTTGGGGGTTGGAGTGTGAAAAGCAAAACGACAATGATGAAGGAAGGAAAGAAAAAGGTAACCAAGCCAGCGCCAGCAACAACCCCAGCTGCAACACCAGCATCGGGTGAGGCGCACATAGGGGAGACCTCCTCATCAAACTCCACTCTACGTCGATCAAGCAGGGCTCAAAGCAGTTCAAAGCCACCTCAGGCACCAAAGGCTTCGTCAACACCGAAAAAATGATGATAGTCAACCTGGAAACCCTAACAAAACCTACTAAATGGCTTCAAAAGGTATAACATGAGTCAGATACCCATACCCGTGCTACACCCTAGTCAAATCAAACCACCCCCTGTTGGATCGGAACACTCCATATATCGGCCACAAATATCGGATTGGGACACTACATGTCAGATCAGCCTCCTTCACATGTCAGGTCCAACATATATATTGGATCAGAAATCATCATGAGTCACACCACCCCATAGCAGATCGGAACACTCCACTCATCGGCCAAAAATATCAGATCAGGACACCACATTGTCAGATTGGCACCCTTCATGTTGGGTCAAACATATATATCCTATCGGAAATCATCATGAGTCACAACACCCTATGTCGGATCAGAACACTTCACATATCAGCCAAAATATCAGATTGGCAAACCATCTGTTGTGTCAGACCAACACAGGTCAGCTGGGCACACAATCATGAGGTCAAACAGAAACATCAGATCAATTCTTTGTATCAGGTCAGAATGTTACTGCTCCTCTTTTGCTTGGCATACACCTCAAGTTTCCTTGGTTAAGATTCATGGTCACACCAAAGGCACTTAAGATCAATTTAGCATGATCGGAGCATTGAAATGGCATCAAGATAGATACATACATAGATTGAATGGTTTGTACAAGGGTAAAGAACTATGAGTCAGTCCATCAAAATTTCCATCCTCACTGTTTCCTCCCCTTTGGTTTCTTGGAGGCTGTATTGTTCTGAATAAGCTTCGAAGTAGACTCCTCATGTGTTGCCACTGGTTTCTCAGCCATGTTGCAGGCAGACCACCTTGGAGGCAGTTTCAAAGCTGCAAGGCATTTTACTTCATAATCACCGATTTGAAAACAGAATAGACAAAACTTACGCATGGAGCATGGATCAGCTGGAATATTGATTGAACATGTTGTGTTCTTCAGTACTGGTGGCTGCTGATCATCCTCCTGAATCTTGGCCCCATTTTTAGCAGTGGCAACCCTCTTCCCTGTCCCCATGCCAATACTTCTCTGCTTACTCAGTGGTCTCATTGTACTCTTTCCAGTAGGAGCTTCATTTTGCTGGGCTTCCTTCACCTTGGAATTTGCATTGATAGGAATTGGTGTCTTGCTTGGTCCTGCTTTTTGTTGTCAAGGCACCAGTACATTGTTCTCTTCTGACAACTCCATCTCATTGGCCGATGCAAAGTCAAACTCTTTGCCTGATTTTTCATCCTCACTAGGTGTCAGAGCCCTTTGTTTACGCCATCTTGAATCTGGAACAATATGGTTAGTCCACCTATCCCCAGACTTCTCCTCTATCCTGCCTTTGCCTTTTCCTTTGCTCTTGCTCCGACTCTGCCTGGTCCTTGGGCAGCTTCTTGTTGTGGCATTGGATTTGGAATTGGCATCAGAATCAACATCAGCTCTTGATCTTTTCTTGCCATTTAACTTCTCATCTCGATAGAATTTGAACCCAAAACCATTGCCTTCCTGTTTTGAGTACCAAAATGTCAGAATCTCCTTTATCTGCACGTCCTTCATCTTTGATGGATCCAGAAGCTTGAAACCATCGGGAACCTGATCCAATGCGAAGTACTTATTGGGATCTTCTATGAAGGCCAACCAAGGAGGGATAGCCCATTCATTACCACAAGCCTGACCTAGCAAGTCATCAGGACAAGAACGAAACCAAATTTCATATCCACTCACAATATGCTGACCCGACATATGATCTGATTAACTATGTCTTATCCATTCCTTTGCTAGGCCACTCAGTCGGGTCAGGAAGCAATGGATTCCCATCGGCATCTGCATCTAACAGAATATATGCCTTTTGACTTGAGGTTCTGATCAGAGGTTGGAACTTTGCTTCTTTGGCAGCAGCTAAGCAAAGCCTGTTATTTTGAATGTCTCAAATAAGAAATTATTGAATTACAATACATGTCCTTTGCATGCTGTTTAGAAGCCCCATGATCAGCTGGGTGTCCCAATCTTTGTATGCTTGAAAGAAAGACTTCCCTCCGAGATCTCCCATATATTCATGCCTACAATGAAAGAGAGAATTTAAACTGGCAGAATCAAATTCAATGGCGAAAAGACTCAACCCAGCTGTGACGAGTACTCCACCGAGATCCTTGTGGCATGTTAATACCAGACAGTCCATTCCACAAGACTTTTTCATCTGCTTGCAGAAAGATTTGACATGCTTATGAGCCTGTTTTGCATTCCTGTTCTGCATTAGTATCAATAATACATTCATTTGATGTGGAGGTTATACCTTGCTTGTTCCTCAACTGGTGGCCCCATTCGATTCCATATATCAGCCAGGTCCTCCATCTTTCTTTTTCTGCTTCTGATGTCTTGTCCCAAAGGCTACTCAGCTCCTTCTGATACATGCCAAACGCCTTCTGATTGTCTGATCTGCAAGAAGTAGCTTCTACCCATCCACCTGTTTTTCCTTGAATCGTTTTCCTTAACTCCCCTTTTGCCTGAACTGCGAGGACCCTTCTGCCCATCCATTTCTTGATGCCCTTAAATTTCTCAGATGATTCTCTAGTTCTTCCATATGTATGAAACCAAGTGTATACACCCTGTTGAACAATGTTCTGTTCAATAGTGTAGCTAAAATATTATCAACTTTATAAACTGACCTTCTTTCTTAAGTCCTTTTCTTCTCTAGACCAGTGGGGGTTCTTTTTCTTCATTTCGTTATAAACCTTCTGAGCGATTTTGTTCCGCTTTGAACGATCTCCTGCTCGCCATTCTTCCTTTCTGGTTTCTAGGATCTCCAAGTCATCCTGTGTCAGATTAAACTGGATGAATTCAGGAGGAACATGGGCTTCAGTAGCCATAGGATGTAGACAACAACTTTTTTTGTGTCATTCATTCACCACTAAGATCTCATGCCTATCAAGAAATTCAATCCTAATCTCAGAAATACAGCTAGTGGTGATAGTCTCATTATCAGTTCTACCAGCCATTACACAGCTCGAGGCTTAGTGAAGAAGATGAAAGTTAGCAAGCAAAATTTATGCCCCTCTGTGTCCCCCTCCAAGGCCTCTTCTAAACCTGCTTATGGACTGAGTCCCTCGATTCCAGTTGAAGATGGCCAAAATATCAACTTTGATGATGTGATGCTGGAACCCCTCCAACTTCCAAAGTCCAAGGTGAGAGCTACTTATTGGGCCTTTGATACTTTTTTGACCTTTTGTATTTAGTCACAAAACAACTACATGAGGGAATACCTGGATAAAAGGAGGTTCTACCTAGCATGGATCCTGGCATCTGAGGCACCTCCAATTGAGATGCTTTGTGGTGGCTGTGGGTTATCGGGAGAATGGCGGTGTTTGAATTGTCTTGGACATCCTCTGTTTTGCAAGGGCTGTTGTCGAAATGCTCATCAGAACAACCTGTTTCACAAGATTCAACACTGGGATAAGGAGTACTTCAAAGATTCCACCCTCCTACAGGCCGGTCTTACCCTTTACTTCAGTCATGGTGGGAAGCCATGCCCCTCACACCCCTCATACCCCAGCGATGACTTCCACCAGGATGAGGGAGAGGATGAATCGATGTTCAGCCTTCCCGATCTCCCAACCGAGTTATCGGGCAATGATGATGACTTTGAGTTCGGCTCAGTTCCTTTCACTCAAATGGAATTGGATGATGATGGATCATTGCTGGAGAGAGTTGTCAGGGATAGAAGTACCTATGCAAAGAATGTACTAGTCATCGTTCATAGCAATGGTGTACACCACCTTCCAGTCCAGTGGTGCAGGTGTCCTGGAAACATACCTGAAGATATACAGGCTCTTGATCTCCAGTTCTTCCCTGCCTCCTTCAAGCAAGTCAAGACTTTGTTCACCTTTGAAGGTCTGGATTTTTTCCTAGCTGAGAACCAGGAATGCAAGGCTTCCACTTGGCATTACTACCAGAAGCTAAGGAGATTTACATCCACATGCTATCCTGAAAC
>QMFE01008415.1:0-14259 GCA_003314665.1 Tricholoma sp. MG77 | reverse complement strand
CAAATTTTGCCTTGGGAGATGATTAACCCAAGGTATTCGATCGAGGTTTGTTCAAATTTGCATTTATTGTGTCGAAGGAATAATTTGTGTTGGCAAAGTCATTCAAGAACGAGTCGTGTGACGCGACGGTGTTCCTTGATAGATTTCGTGAAGATTAGGATGTCGTCCAGGTAGACACAGACCACGCCTTCCATAATGAGATCCTGGAAGATGTCATTCATCATTGTCTGAAAGGTAGAGGGGGAATTCGTGAGTCTGAAAAACATCACCAGTGGTTCAAAAAGGCTGCGGTTGGTACAAAACGCTGCCTTCCACTCGTCACCCTCCTTCATGCAAACATTGTTATAACCCCATCAAACATCGAGTTTCATGAAGTACTTCGCTCCCCGGAGTTGGTTGACAAGTTCCGAAATGAGGGGGAGCAGGTATCGATTCTTGATCGTAATGGCATTCAAGGCTCGATAATCCTGCACGAGTCGAAGAGAACCATCCTTCTTCTTGATAAAGAACACCAGGGATGCCATTGGCGATTTTTGAGGGGCGAATGCGACCGCTACTAAGGTTTTCCTGAATGAACTCGTCCATTTCAGACTGTTTGCTAGGTGCGAGGGGGTAGACCTTGCAGCTCAACACCTTCACACCCGGGATTAGTTCAATGGCATGATCCCACACTTTGCAATCGGGGAGGCGATCGAACGATGATTTTGCAAACAGATCCTCGAAGTCGTGGAAGTGTGTAGGAACGGATTTGTGGAACGTCGTGGGCTGGGTATTTTTGTGAAAGGCCTCAGCCAACCTCTGTGAAATGTTCAAAGTGGCTCGAATAAACTCCGCTTTGCAGGGGATTGTCGCTACGAACATGTGATTGCCATCTTCGAGCGAGTCTTCCCCCATTGATAGGTCCACCTTGCAGTACAAGCTCTGGAATCGATTTAGCGGATTCAAAGTTAGTCAACGCACAGCCACAAACATTCGCGATCATTCCCCGATCATTTTGCATCTATTTTCGGCATCTTTCGAACCTTTTTGGCTATTCTGCGAGCTTCCGATCAAATTTCGGACATTTTCGAAGATTTCGCATTTTTCGAACCTATTTCGCACACTTTAGCATGGACCCTGATACTTCGCACGCCTCCCATCACTTCCCCCTTACGTAATTGACTTCGACGAACCACATTTCGGCTATATTGATGAAGCTCACATCACCTCGAGGCACATTGCACGATACTTTGCAATATTTTGCGATTTTAGCGAAAATTAGAACAAAAGGACAGTCTATATTTCGATTTATTGTCTCCCACACTCCCCTAGACTCATGGTTATTGTTCCATTTCGGTTATCACTTTATCCCTGAAGTCCACATGTTTTCCATCTCCTCATGTTTCCCTCATGTTTCCTTTCCCCTTTTAGCTACATTTCCTTGTAACATAAAAACCTTGTACTATCTATGATAAATAACAAGGGAAGCGTCCCCCAAGTCTAGTATTAGCAGTTGAGAGCTAAAAACTCTCTTCTCATCGTTTGAGTCACAAGTTTCAGTCCGAAAACTCTTCGGACTTCGTCGAAACTTGATCGTTTGCATTTAGCCTTCCAAAAATATCGACATCCTCTCGTATTCATCATTGTTCACCTCTCACATCATTTATCTATTTTTACATCACTCGCTGATATTGTCAAGTCCTATTTCGCAACCTCGAAAAATATTGCAACGTCTCGAAATTACTTTGCACATCCCGAAATAGCTTCGCATCAATTTCCCCATCATATCAGGAGATCAGTGAAAGTTTAGAACGACTCGCAACCTTCCTCTGACTTGTGTTATACCGAATAGGACCCTTTTAGGTGTTTTGTTTGGGTTTCCAGGTTAAGTATCATCACTGTATATGGTTTGTCATCACTGTCATCATCATCATCATCATCATCATCATCATCATCAAACAGACCGGGGAACTCAGGAACATCCTCCATATCAACTTCTGGGGAGGTCATCGGGCCTGCTCGACATGCTCAAATACAGGCTGCTTCCTTGAAGGCGACCTTGTGCTCCTCATTCATTTCATTCTGACAGGTGCAACAGTGGTCAGGGCATTGACTCATCTTAACCTCACCTGAAGCCCAATCGACTTCTGGGTTGTGTTTTTGCAGCCAGGTAAGGCCTAAAATGATGTCCTGCTTCCCTAGACCAGTGATGGCAAATGTTGTGCATTTGGAGTGGTCACAATACCCTAGGACCATTTCCCATACTTCTGAAATACTGCCCGCTTCATTCAGCGAACCATCCACATTGTACACTGGGATGGGCTGACTAAGCTGTTTAGTTGTCAAGTGATGTCGTCGCACAAAATCGGAGCTAGCAAAGAGGTCGGTCGCACCACAATCAAGCAGCCCGTTTGTAGAAAGCACTTCGCCGGTATCGATGGTCTGCATTGATATCAGGAGTTCAAACGAGTTCGCGCTAGGGTTCGACGCTACTATATAGTGTTCAGGGAGTTGCTTCTCCCAGTTTGGACATTTTTGAAAACGATTTCGAGGGGGTGGGGAGGTTAGTATGGCTTTAGGATCGTTTGAAGTAGTATCAGTCGAAGAAATAGAATTTGATTCGTACACTTCTTCTACTGACAACGCTGCAAAATGATTAATACTGGACCACAGTGGCATACTGGTCACTCGTTGTCCAGGCCAAAATCCTCTTTCACCTCCTCTTGCGCCTCTTCATCTTGCTCCATTGTCTCCCTTACGTCGAGCACCATGAACTCCTCTTGTGCAAAACCTTGTCTTTCTTCGAGGTCCATGTATCGGACATTGAAGTGTTTTGGGCATTCGGGATGTGCATGGCCTGGTTGCCCACAACGAAAACACATGAGTGTACTTGTATCCTTTGGTCAGGTAGACATTGAGATCCCAGGCACGGGGGGATTATGCTGTGATGGGTTCGAAGAATTTGCCATCAGCGGCATGTACCTCGAAAGGGGTAAGGGAGGGTTCAAAGGCCTTGTTGTTGGTCTTCGAAACACGCTACCGCCGTTCAAAGTTGTTTCATGGTGTGGTGCAGTTTGCGAAGAAGTGCGAAAGGCTTCGTTGGCGATGCAGTTTTCATCGCAGAGGATCGCAGAGGATCGCAGAGGATCGCAGAGGATCACCATGTCATACCACTGCCTTGGGATTTCGTCAGAGGGTCGCCCAGAGGTAAGGCAGGCCACATGGTCCTGAATCTTGGGGTTAAGCCCTTGACAAAACTTGAGGATGATGTGGGCCCCTTCAAAATGGCGCGCATGATCAATGATTTTGTGAAAGTCATCGACATACTCATCAACGGTTCGAGACCCCTGGAAGTATCTCGGGGTCTCTAGTTCAGTCCTCAACGTCTGAACCTCGTTCTTCGGACAGAAGTTGGCGATAAATTTGACAACAAACTCCATCCATGTTGCATAGGGTAGACTCCCTATGGCTTGGTAGCTGTGCATTTGTCGATCGACAAAACGCGCTGCTCACCCACTCTTCATGAAGGACATGGCCCACATGACCTTTGAATGCTCATCTTCGAACTGATGGAGTGCAAGATTGAGGTATAACTCGCATGAATTGAAGAACAAACATCCCTTTGCATGTTCGCCCGAAAAGTCATTTGGAGACGCTGGTTTGATCAAACATGTTCGACTCGCGTTCGAGGATTGTTCGCGGTGCAACTTGGGAGGAGGAGAGAGTGGAGAGCGTTCAGATGCTGGGTTCGAAACACTGCCAGGGTTCGATGCGCTTGGGAGTACATTGACACATTCACGATCCGCATTCATTATGAACAGTTGTTGCAGAGATTGGTTAATCCCTGCGATATTGCTCTCAAGTTGCCTTCGCCAAGCGTCGGTTTCCTCTGTAGCCATTAGAATGTTATATTGGGTTGTGGAAAGGAAGTGGAGGGAGGATAGAAGATCCAACCAAGCCGCGAGGAAGACTTCGAAAATGTATGAAATTTTCGTGGTCCAACTGACTGACTGGGATAGCTTGCTACTCTCAGTCCACCAAAGAGGAGACTTTTCTTCTGTAAGAGCAACCTTACAATTAGAGCCTGAACTCGATACTTGCAAGGGAAAACCAAAGAGAA
Source organism: Tricholoma sp. MG77 (assembly GCA_003314665.1). Taxonomy (NCBI): domain Eukaryota; kingdom Fungi; phylum Basidiomycota; class Agaricomycetes; order Agaricales; family Tricholomataceae; genus Tricholoma; species Tricholoma sp. MG77. The sequence continues at coordinate 10,160 of QMFE01008415.1, read as the reverse complement.
AAGTCTAAGGTGTTTCCCTGCAAGGGTGCGACTATGTACAAGAAACCATGTCACAAAGTAAAACAAACCTGTCTGCATGCGGAAGCGAGATGGGGGAAGCAAGCATGCATCAGGGGCGCATCAACGGTTGTTCCACTATCTCTAAATGAGTTTGAGCGGTGTTCCATAGCTTCGGTGTCATCATCAAAGTGTAGGGGGTGGTCGTAGGTGAGGCATGGAGTGGTAGGAAGTCATCCAAAGCCATACGAAGTTGTTCAAAGTAGTTCGAAGGTGTTTCATGAGCTTCGTAGATGTTTGTAGGACTTTGTAAGTGTATGTGGGCATTTGTAGAGCCTCGACAAATGTTTGTGAGGTGTTCGCGACTGTTCACAGGTGTTCGTAGGACTTCGTAGGTGTTTGTGGGTGTTTGTAGAGCCTCGTCAAGTGTTCCCCTTACAGTCACATAATAATTGTACCTGAGGGCCCCATGGTGCCCCTCTGATGCAAAAAAAAACTTATGACAAGCCCCCTTTTGGAAGGCAGGTGCCAACTGAGTGGTCAGAGGTGCACAGAATGACTGATCAGGTAAGAGACTACTCTATTAAGTATGTGCATAAGGTACTGAAACAGAAAAGGAACTGATGGTGGATGAGGATGTATGTAGACTGTGAAACACAGGTCAGAACAGGAAATGGTAGGGTGCAGAATTTTCCGCAACACCATCATGGAACGGCCCAGTGTGTGGCAAATAAAAATAAGAAGCAATCTGCAGAGAGGGCTGAAAAGGCAAAGGAAAGAATGATCTGGTTTTGACCTTGAGCACCCACCGTGCTGCCTACTGTAGCTGTACCAACACTCATAAAGCCTGTACACACCCCCTCAACTTTGTCAAACACTCACTCCTCAGTGAATAGTACACACATACCACCTCCAAGTGCACTTTTGCACAAATTCCATGTGTACATAAAGGCACTTCCACTAGATGTGGGTGAAGCCAACCTAAACCATCTGTTTGCAGTATTTTTCAATGGCTGGGCTTGTGAGGCATGTGGGGTGAGTAGGAACAGTCAGGGGTGTGGTAATGTGACAAGGGCAGCATTAAAATTTTCCTTATATAGCAACTATTTCCCACACCTAGTTAGTTAGTTCCTCCAGGCCATTAAAAAAAATATCGACCCAATATGTTTTCTGACACCCCCTTGCTATTTATGGCCACAGTTTCAGAATTGGTGGCACAACACACCTTCTACTTTCCCGCTGTTGACCCACGGGTTGTCATGAAACAGGGCCATTGGTCTTCGAAGGCTTTTCTTCATTACTGGCATAAAATCGAGATCATTCTTCCTTTATTTATCGGTGATGCTGTTACAAAAATTACTTCTATCATGCATTCCATGTCCAAATTAGCTTCAACAGAGCTTATCTGCAACCCAGGTCAAACTTTTTTTCAGTTCGAACCAGGTGTGATCTGGGTCAAAGTTAGTTGTCCCTTAGGCTTGTCTTAATCGGGATGTTTAATTCGGCTCAAGTTTGGTTGAAATTCTTCATGAACTCTTTACAAAATGCTTTGTCAACTGTGCACTCTATACAGCCTACTCGTCTATAGCAAATGATGAGATAGAAGAGCTGCTGTCCCTTCAAAATGCCATATTGTTGCTTGAAAATACCAATGTTTTAGCAAAGTAAATGATCTGCACGCCATTTTCCCCCTTTATATGCAAAAATTCCCCAAAAATGTGGTGCTACTGTCAGTGCTGGCTACAGGGGGGGAAATGTGTTGTCGTACATCGTATAAAGCATTGGGGAGCTTAGCATCCCCAGCAGAAATGGGTGGAACCTGCTGGAACAAGGGAGCCGATGCTGGGGGGTGAACCATTTATGGACAAGCTAGCCTGTCCTTATTTAGTTATGTAGGGCTGTGTGACGGTTCAACCCGAGTTCGGCTGCTCAAACTTTTTGGTTCCTGGTCGCTCGGAAAAAGTTTGACCTGGGTTGCAGATAAGCTCTAATGTCTACATAATTCAACTACTTCATTGGGTGACTTCCCATAGCGCTAACTTGATTTTCTAACTCCAAATCTTAATTTTTGGACTTTCAATTCGGTGGCAACATGTTTAGAGTTTGGAGTTGGAAAACCATAACAAAAAGACCATTCCCCAGTTTCTAAATACATTCCAAACCCATAAATGGTAATACTTGTATAATTCATTACAATTTTGTGGTGTCCTGAGCTGATGAACGATGCTGTAAGATTTAATAATCCCTGTTGATGTCGTTGGTTTGACCTCGAGAGATTTGGTAATGATTTGGCGCAGTGCGCGTTGTCAGATAACTTAAGTCCCAAGACCAGGCTGCAGGGAGCGCAGGGGAGTGGGGGAAGAGGGGAGGAGTTAAGGGAACGGGCGGAATGAAGGCCCCTGCTGATGGAGCAGCAGCTAGGACGATGCTTGCGGGGTGGGGGACAGAGGCGAGGGACGCGGTGGGCACGCGTTGGGCGTCGAGCACGCCAAGGTCAGGTCCATCACGACAGAATTGCCTTTTTCGTATTCAAGTGGCGTTTTGGAGTTTGGAAGGGGGGTACGGACCCTCCTTTCAAATTTAAGGTTTGAAGAGCTCTTGAATTGATGGGCCGTGAGATTTTCGGGCTTTTTTGCGGTCGGCATCTCGGCGCAGACCCTTAGCAACATGAATTTGGAGTTAGAGAATCAAGTTAGCGTTATGGGAAGTCATCCATTATTCTTTGGGGGAAGTAAATATCCGACTGTCTCGCTTCGCCTGATGATGGTGGGAGTAAAAATCCCCCGGATATCCCACAGAGTTCCCGGAAATTTTTGAAATTTGTTTTTCCTTCCGGGATAAAAACTCTTCCCCCATTCATTCATTCATTCTGTAAATCGGCTAATACTCAGCTGGAAACTTTGAGCACTAACGAGTTTACGAGGTAGAGCTCAACTATGGCTGAGTAAGCGAGTGAGAGGTAATCATCCTGCGGATCGCAAATTGTTTCACAAGTTTTCACTTGACTCACTCAATCAATTTTTCTTCTCTTACCCTCCCTTCCCTGAGTCTTGATACCGGTGGTGGGAGTAAAAATCCCCCGGATATCTCACTCACAGAGTTCCCGGAAATTTGTTTTTCCTTCCGGGATAAAAACCCTCCCCCCATGCATTCTGTAAATCGGTAAAGAGCCAATACTCAGCAGGTCGTGCTGATTTGACAGATCAACTAGTATAAATATCAGCCCAACCATGATGCCAAGTCATCGACCCGATCCGCCTTGATTCGACAAAATAGAATGGGTCAGACTTGGTCTCAAACTTTTCCTCCTTCTACAAAATACAATGCCGACCAGATCCCTGATTTGTCAGGCAAGGTTATGATCGTAACTGGTGCGTCAGTCAGTATAACACTGAATGGTGGCGTTCGACAGACTGACACATTCTAGGCGGTAATGGTAGTATCGGCAAGGAAATCGTAAAGGCTCTTATATCTCGCAATGCCAAGGTCTATATGGCATGCAGAAATGCTCAGAATGCACGGCAAGCGCTGGAGGAGTTGAAGCAGGAAACCGGAAAAGAGGCTCTGTTTCTGGAGCTTGATTTGTCCAGTTTAAGGAGCGTACGGCAGGCAGCGGAAGAGTTTCTTAAGAAGGAGAACGAATTACATGTGCTCTTCAATAATGGGTAGGTAATATTTTTTTTCTTTCGCCATTGCGTCTTGTGTTAATTCGCTATTGCAAGCGGAGTGATGTTCCTTATGTCTTCTACACATGCATTGGACGTCAATGAAGATGGAATTGATATCCAATGGGGTACAAATGTTGTCGGTAAATTGCAATGTCGAACACCGCTCCGATTCAACAACTTCCCATCGGTTCCACAGGTCCTTTTTTGTTTACTAAGCTTCTAATGCCTGCGCTCCTCGCCGGTGCTCGATCATCCTCAGATAAACGAGCCAGGATACTATTCACAGCGTCCATCGCTCAGTCGAACTCTATCGCTTGGCATTCACTCACTGACACTCCGGAGCGAAAGAAGACGAGCCCTAATCAACGTTACGGACAGTCCAAATTTGTAGGTGCAACCTCTCCTTATTTATGACACCTGCACGCTCAATTATTCGAGGCCAACGTTGTTTTGGCCCACGAATTCGCAGACCGATATGGTGATCAAGGAATAATCTCTCTGTCATTGGATCCTGGTAAACCAGTTCCTTTTTGAATATTTATCACGTTGTGACGGGAACCTTCCAAGGCGGAGTGAAAAGCGGCTTGCAACGACATCTGCCACCATTGGCTCGCACTCTTCTCGTGCGTCCTCAGTTGCTCCATGCACATTTTAGCTAAATTCTACAACAGAACGTTCTAATGCATCCTCCCTCGAAGGGCGCTCTTACGCCACTATGGGCAGCGACCACGACAGAAACGTCTGATCTTAATGGTAAAGTGAGTACTTGCTTGGCTCCCGAGCTTCGTGACATTGTACACTAACGGCCAATTATAGTACCTGATTCCTTGGGCTCGGATAGGCATCCCAAGCCCGGTCTCACAAGATCCAGAGATACGAAGGAGATTATGGGAAGTCTTGGAGGAGCAGACGAAGTTGAAAGTGAATTCTACAACGTGAATTGCCTCCTATGCAAGGTTCCTGAAACATTTTATGAGCTTGTATCATGCGTTCCGTCAGTCGGGTTGCTGTTCTTCCTGTTCTAACAAGCAATATTGTGCCCTGCGAACATTCCGTGACAACCACCTCAGCCTTGCTGCCGAAAACCCACAATGGAATGTATTGGATTGTGACTTCGATCTCATGCCTTCAATATGTAAAGCAATGACCCTGAGGCACTGAACTATCATAATGGACACTTACAGTCATACACCGGTCAGTGGGACAGTTGACTTTTTCTCTTTACTCAGGCCTCCCAATGCCTCGGAGTTTTTTCATAGATGTATATACACTGTATACCTATCTATATGAGTGGCCATGGACCAACAGAGAGCAGGATGTACCTCGTCATCTATTTCCTCTTCAGCTTTCTCCTGGTTCTCCACGACGTCTGCTTTCCGTTTTCCCACTCCGCTCTTCTGAGCTGCTTTGTCCGATGGCACGACGCCATCTGCCCTGAGAATGTCTGCAGAACAGATCATGAGCAAAGCCTCGAAAGCTAAACAGTCAGAAGTAGCTTTACCCATTGATCGATATTTGAAGATGAAAGTCGCCAAGTTGTCAATCGTTCCGACATTGATGAACTTGCCCTGTGGCCCTGTGTTCTTCACTTCACCAAATCTAAGGATAATTGTCAAGATTATTATGTGCACGTTCACAACAAGGCTTGGAACGTACTTGACCCGATGTGCCATTCCCTTCTTAGCCTTTTCATGCACTTTGCCATCTTGATCAAATGCACGGCTATATGTGAGAGAACAGCTCCCCTCAAGAGAGACCGTATTGAGGCTTAGGCGAATGTCACCTAGATCCTTTACATTACTTGAGTGTAAGAAAGTATCATCGTCTTGGCAAAGGAGAGAAATCGATTACGTCCTATAAATGCACGAATTATTCAGCTGTACTTACCGGTTAATTATAGGGAAGAAAACATGAGAGATCTTGAAGTTGTGGGAGTGACAGGGACATCTGAAACAACCAGTGCAATTCTCCCTGATAAGAAGCCCCTTTATAAACATGCCATCCACCATGACATTACCGCATGTCGTCTCAGCGCAAGGGGATAGTTGGTTCCAGCGTACAGAAAAGGTCTGGAGAGGATGTATGCTGGTCAATGCAAACACTGGCAGAGTCTGGCAAGATAGCGCATCTTGCCCGCCTCAGACTGAATCCAGGAAGTCACGGTCTTCGTCTTATCATCAGTCACGACATCATATTCGGGTCGTTCTGCGTCGACAAGGACACGGACATCAAAGATATTAAACTTTGACATGGAAACTTGAAGAACATGGCGAGCCTTCGGAGGCTCTAATATAAGGTCACGAGACAACGACGCGGTCACGTGCTACTCAAATTATGGCATCGACAAGCAGTACTTATGCTGAACGTTTTAAGGGCGATCGATCCCACTTGCTCTCAGCTGTGCTAAGTGCTATTCGTTCTGTTTTTAAACTAGAATAACAGAACATCACGCGACCAGCGACGCTAACACGAAATATCACCGTCCTGGAATACTCTGGTTGAATTTTGGGCAACGTTTCGGTCCAACTAGTGTTGCTGCTGGACTAAGAGACTTACTTGGGGGCACCTGTTTCATAAGACATTTTGTGGAAGAATTTGAGAGGAGCCACATTTTATGAATAGACAATGCGCTGCATTGTCGGCTCAGGCTAATACTACCGCCCGCCACTTGAGGTATTCACCTAATAATTATCCATGAGGGATATCAAGGACGCCCACCCGACCTACCAAAACATAGAGAATAGTAACTTAAAGGTTATCATGTTGTAAGCTAGATGCTGTATTCAGGTTATGCGATCTGCGTAAGATATGTGTAAGTCTCCACAATTTTGTGAATATGTAAGGTAAAATTAAGTAGACTACTTGCTGATCAGCATCAAGTAAGGTCGATGACCTCTCCGGATATCAACGCCAGACGTTCCTCAGTCTTGACCTTCTTCCTTTTCTTTGACTTGGACTTGCTAGCTTTCTTTGCAAGTTCTGATTGGATCTGATTGGCCCTTTCCTTGCGAACCCCCGGATAGTTTTAGAGAAACAAGAAGTCCAAGCCAAGCCAATTAGACACACCAGAAGAGCTTTCAGTTCAGCTTCAGCCCTCTCTTCATCTCCGTCATCGTCTTCCAGATCATCCTCCTCATCCTCCATGGTGTCTGCTTTCCGTTTTTCCGCTTCACTCTTCTGGGATGATGGATCTGGTGGCGCGACACCGTCCGCCCTTAGAATATCTAGAGGGAAAGCATCAGCAAAAGTCGAAATCACGACAATGAATAAGCTTCGCCGATTGATCGATATTTGAAGATGAAAGTCGCCAAGCAGTTGATTTTTTTCGCTTCATGGACTGGACGGGGAGGTATGTTCTTCCCTTCACCGAATCTAAGATAAATCCTGGTTCAGGCTTTCATATTCACAACAGGATAAGACACAGACATACGTGACCCGATGTGCCATTCCCTTCTTGACCTTTTCGTGTACCTTCTGATCCAAAGTTGAGACCACAGTAATAGGGGCACTACCTCCAACAGAAACATTCCACAGTTCTAGGCAGATATCGCCCAAATACTTCGCATTGCTTGAGTGCAGACAGTCGTCGTCGTCTCAATAAAAGGGGAGACAAAAGTTGGACCAGCTAATGCATCTCGGCTCAGAAGCACTCACCAGTCAGTTCAAGGGTAGAAAAGATGAGGGGCCTCGCCACTGTCTGACTGACCAAGGTGTCTGCAACTTCCAAAGCGAATCCAACCTTATGTGCATCCATATATCTGCCGCTTACATACACGCCATCAACATAAACATAGCCACCAATAGGATGAGAAGATGCAGAGGGCGAAAGTTGTTTCCAACGGACTGAAAAGGCCTTGCAATGTGAAATTTATTACAATGGTCACAGTCGAATGCATACTTAACTTACCTTCCCTGCTTCTGATTTGATCCAGCATGTTACGGTGTTCGTCTGATTATCAGCGACAACATTGTACTTTGGCTGTGCCACACCGTCTACGACAACGTCAACATCAAATCTATCAAAATGAGGCATTATTAGGAGGTAAACAAAACCGTCACGTTCCATCAAGTTCAATTTCAAGTGTTACTATTGTCAGTGTCACACGGGCCGTGGGCCTTTTGACGCGATATATAACTTGTCCGCTCGTCTTCAAATAGCTGCAAAGAATCAACCAGGAATGTATTGCCAGTATCCGATATCCTATAACTGACTATCGACCCGCCTCAAAAGTCGCTGCGTAGGGCTTCAAGGTACTTCTGCTCGAAGTTACACCGAGTTCTGACTGTTACTTGACACTGGTTACTGGAAGGAGCAAGGCAAAAGGGATGCCATGAGGCACCGCAATATAGATCTAAAGTGAAATCAATGTGACTCTCAGCAAATAGCTCAACCTTGATGTTACTCTCCTGCATGCCTGATTACCCTCTCGCTGCGGTCACCCGGACCCAAGGTCTGTAGCCTCGTCTTCGCGTTTTACTTCCAACTTAATACACTCTACTTTCACTTCTTCCTTAATTGCTTGCTCTTCCTGCTTGACCTTCTCCATAAATAATACATCAGGAGGCACAATGCCGTCTGTCCTTAAAATGTCTTTCAAGGACGAAGTTAGCGACGTCGAACAGGATTTGGAAGAGGTGTTCACCAATCGACTGATATTTGAAAATGAAAGTTACTAATCTATTAACCTTCTTCGTTTGGTGGACCTTTGAGGGTTTTACAGATTTCTCCTCGCCGAGCCTATTCCAATTTGTAAACCATAGTCCTTGAAAATACTTAGAACGTACTTGATTCGATGTGCCATTCCTTTCTTCGCTCTTTCGTGCACCTTGTTATCCATTTCGTACGTTCTCACGTGAGGAGAACCATATTTCCCAACAATGACCGTCCATATATCAAGTTTGATCTCCCCCAGGTGTTCGATGTTGCTAGAACCTAGAAATGTGTCGTCGTCTCATAAGGACGAAATTCAAAGGCGGGTTATTGTGCGGAAGCCTGAATCCGCTCACCGGTGAATTCAGGTGATGAGAACATAAGTGCCCGAGACGTTGTGGGAGAAATTCGTATGTTTGAAATGGCAAGGACTCCAGACTCATTTTTCGTCCAAAGCTTTTGACCTGTATACATACCATCGACAAACAAACTACCAGATATAGGCGAAGATTTTAGCGAAGATTTTCTAGGCAGCAGCCTGAGATACAAGTCATGATTAGCGGTTCAATAGAGGATTGTACCTACCTTGCCAGCCTCAGACGGGATCCAGCAAGTGACTGTTTTGGCGGTATGGTCTATTGTAATATTGTACTGGGGTAGTTCCACTTTGTCGATGAAGACGCTGGCTTTGAGTATGCCAAATTGCGGCATGGTTGGCAATAATAGGCCAATGTGTTCAAATTGCTCTGTTTCAGTATCTGTTCAATGGTATGGCGTGGCGGACAAACTCCATTCCAAGGGTGTAGATGGAACAGCCCAATGAGCCTGGCAATTGCAACTTGCAAATATTTTGAATCGTTCCGCAACAAGTTGAAGGACGAGCCAATGAAGTTGGCACGTGAGTGATGTCACAATATTTCTCAGGCTAGTCACACTCCGCGTCTCTTGCCAGCCTTTCTCTTGGCATTCTCCATCGACCAATCGTTTCATAAATTGCGCGAAGTATCGGTCTGTCGCGATTAGAGTGACTGTTAACGTCACTGCCCTTATTTTTCTGTTCAAGACTCCAAGCTAAAAATTTTAACTTATTATAATAAAGTTACTAACTTGAATGAACCACAGGCTTCCACGTCAAGTTGAAGTTATGTGCCTTTCACTCTCTCTTTTGGTATGACTCCGGACGCTACGTTTTAAGCCCCAGTTATATTTTTCGAATATTCAACCTTACTAGGAGTGTTTAATTAATTGAAATTTGAGGGTCTCGTGAGTCGTGACTCTCGCTGCCATAGCTTTGAGTTGGCAGTGGTCATATTATGACAACCAAAATGGGCATGAAATGCAGCATTATAAACAACGCGGCGAAGAGAAAGAGCCGTCCATAATCAAGCTTCTCCATTTGCTACGGTGATGTTGACTCTGATGCCTTAAATCATAGTAAGGGGGAGTCAAACGCTACGACCCTGATTTTCTATATCCGGCGGGTTGTTACCAGAGCATTTTGCCCGCCGATTTTCGTGGGGTGGAGGTAAATTATAACTAGGAATTGTAATCTAGGTACGGGCTGAAGAATCTAGGGGTTGAAAGGGTGGTTCCTTAATCAGTCACTGGCAGTCAACAGCATCAGACGAAGTTGGGCAAGGTCCGGATAGAATATGCATTATTTCAAAGCATTGAAAGATCACAAAGATGAGATCTAGTTAAGTACCATGGTATGGAAATCTTCAGCCTCGTTGAACTGGACTTCATTGCAAGTCGGTGCAATGGACATAATTCTGTTACGTAGTCGTATTGTCAGTGCGACAGCACGGAGTGACAGAGAGGAATGATCAGCTCCGTTTGAACAG
>QMFE01008384.1:0-10478 GCA_003314665.1 Tricholoma sp. MG77 | reverse complement strand
ATTCCTTCTCCCTCCCTCCACAGTCACCGTCGTCTATTGTGGCACTGGATGAACTTTCTTCCCCACCACCGACGCCATCACCGCCACCTGCACCCAATCCACTGTCACTGCCACTGCAAGTTCACTCTGATTCATTCTTCTGGTTCACGGACCTCTCAGACAGCGCTCACTCAGACATTGATATCTCAATGGCATATGTTGAGCAGCCCACTACTTCTTCTAGCCGTTCATCCTCTTCCAATTTTTTTGTACTTCGGCATCATCTGAGCGAGATACTGATGATGACGAAATTCTTTCACATTCAAATCTGCCAGCGCCGGCCATCTCTCATATGGATGTGGATGTGGATGTGGATGTGGATGTTCATGATGCTGGTTTCTCATATGAACGTGTGCAAAAGATTCCTCGCTCGGTTCGCCTCATGCTGCCAAGTCATGTCCATCCAGCATTCCCAGGGTGTACCCCATCAACTCCAGCAACATCCCAGCAAAGGCCTCAGGTAAGCTGCCACTCGTTTGTCATGTATCATTAACTAAGACTTGTGACAGGAGCTTAACACCTACTCAGAGGCCGTGGAACATAGTTACCAGGAGGCTATGAAAACGGCAAAATCCAATATTGCCGTCAACCATGCCTTACACCGGCAGCTCGCTGACCTTGATCAGGGCATGCGCAGTATGGGAGAACTCCTGGAGCAGAAATGTAGGACAATGATGTATTCCTTACCTAGAAATTCCTGAAATATCAATTAATCTTATGGCACGATGGCTAAATTAGTATTGGGTATCCGGGCTCCGAAATACAATGGCGCTGACAGATTTGTCGGTGCTATTTGGTGCTCAAATTTAATTTCCGGCGCCGCATCCTCTTATGGCACGATGGCTAAATTAGTATTGGGACTGGGTATCTGGGCTCCGAAATACAACGGCGCCAACAGATTTGTCGGTGCTATTTGGCGCTCAATTTGATAGCCGGCGCCGGATCCCATCATGGGATTCGTTCACCGCTGTAAATTCATTCTGCCACCGTGATGCTCCATAATCCCACCACCGGCAGTCCTTTACCTACTGGGCCCACCCGGATATCTCGCACCATCAGCCCACACGAGTCCCTCCTGCCATGGGCCCAGTCCGCTACTGACGGATATATCGTGGAATTTCATCCCTCGGATGGCACGGACGGACCGTTGATTTCTACTGAATAGGCTGGTTCACTGAATGCATTGAGATTTTCCATGTAGTCGGCTACAATATCCCCATGATAATCACAGGAAAACATGCCATTGCGGACTTTATAGCCAGTAGTAAACATTGAAAAGGCCCGTTCAATCTAGCACCGTGAATAAGGCTGAGATAGCGGGATATATTATCTATTGTTACGCACCGCTGCCGCCGCAAGTGCAACTGCTCCTTTGGGGTGCCCATACTCAGTTAACTCGGAGCTTTCAATCGGTTTCTTGATGGCCCATGTGAGTAATTCAACTATAAATTGCGATTCAAAAAGACCTTGAGGCTTCTAACAGGTATACATAGAGATCAGTGAAGCGTCGCCATCAAGCAGATTTTGTCTTACAATATAGTTGATGTCATGGGGATTGGAGCCCTCAGCAGACGGAATTTTCCACAAAGCAGGCCCATCCTTTCTCGTGGCCCATTTAGAGTACCTGGCTATCGCGCTCGGATTGTCCTTGAATTTGCGCTGCTTGAAAAACATCTCCCCTAGATTCACAGCACGCATGCCAAAATCAGACCGCTTTTCAATGATCCGATCATATGCCTGGTTAAAGAAGCAATTACTAGTAGATGAGTCAGATGAATGAAAATACTGTACCGTTGTGTACATTTTGCTTTGAGATGTAATGACATAGCTATTACCAGGATGAACTTTGTTGAGGATTTTCTGAATGGTAGCCAAAAATGCTGTGCCTTTGCTGAACTCATGAAATGGCTTCTCGGAGCAGAACAAAATATGGTATAATGTCGGGAGGAACTGCGATGACCAGTCAGCCAAGATGAAGAGAGGTATTTCATTACTGTGACCGTTTTCATTTTTGACCAGTGATCCTATTGGAAAGGAGGCATTTGAGCGACCATTAAATGATGGCTTGGACTTGAAAGTTGCCGGAGGCTGTATCACAGGAGTTTTCACCAGTGATAGGGCCCGTAGGGGCTTGCTCTGGTTGCCTACTGGGGCACAATTATTAAGTACGCCTCTGGACTTGTATGTAGACTCAGCATCGATCTCTGAATCGCTCCCTGCAATATGGATTATCTGATAAAATCAGCGCTTGATTATGTTCAGAATGATAATTAAACATTGAATATTTACCTCATTCTTTCGTGCCACATCCCAATGTTTTGATAACGGTCACTGCGAATCATCATCTTCATCATCAAGTCCACCAAGAACGGCTTCAGAAGGAGGAGATGTGGACTCTGATGTTCCTTTCTTATTACCACAAGAGATGATCTTCGACTTCCAGTCTTTAACGAGTCCTGAGGGTTTGCCAGTCGCTGATTTCTTGACGCATTTCAAACTGTCATTCATGTGATTAGTCAGCCACAAATTCATCGATCTTATTGTCATGACTCACGTCTTGTGGTCCTCATCCTGTGCAGGCTGCTTGAGCTCACATTCTTGTCTGAGCTTGGTCTTCTCAACCTCAATGGCTTCCCTCGTCTCTCCTTTAGCTGGCTTTTTCTTCTTCTTTGGTTTTTGTTCCTGAATCAAGTTAGCTCAGGCTGCAAACTTGAAGGAAGACTAGAGTGTTCGTACGCTCACTTGCTTGGTCTTGCTAGTGGGTTGGACTTGGACAAGCTCATCTTTTGAATTGTTATCTGGAGAATCTGGAGAGCTACGATCATCATGTTGGGGCATCGGAGGCTTATATTCGTCCATCAGAAAGTCCTCTTGTTCATCGTCCTCAAGGTCAGTGAGAGGCTCTTCACTATCCCACAAATCCTCAAGGTGTCGGATAGCTGTATGTTCCTCTTCCGCATCCTCCTCCTCTTTGTCAAGCTCCATCTCTGCCAATGCAAGCTTCTTCTGCCTATCTAACTCCTCGATTCTGCACAATAACTCAGCCTTCTCGGCCTTCGCTGCTGCAACTTCGGCTGATGTGCGCTTTGCACATGGCATGGCAGGCTTTCCTGGTTGTACCACACGATTGATATGTTCAGGCAACGGAGATCGGGGGGGAATGGTTTTTTTCACCTTTGGAGGGGGTTTTGCTGGTGTGATTTGCAAAGTTACTTTCTGTCTCTTTTCGACTGGCTCAACACTCTGCAGAGATGGATTCTTGCTGCCTGCTTGATCTTCTGTATAACTTCATTTGTGTGATGCGAACTGGGTGTAACTCAGAGGCTCAGGTCTTGCTTCTCCAACACCTTCAGGAGTGTAAGGGTCAGGAGGCGCTGCTGGGCTCAGTGTAGACTGATTCTCACTGGTTGATTTACCTTTTGGGTGACCCCGTTTACATGGTGCATTCTGGGCAGAACTGGGTGGCTCAGTCTCTACTTCCACACCTGAATTGTTGGATGGAGTAAGCTTGTCAGGTTTTGACAACTTGGATCCTTCTTTTGCCTTTGGAGCTGCCTGTTGGTTTTTCCTTTTTTGCTTTCCAGTCTGCTGACTTGGAGCAGCTACAGGTGTTTCGTGAATGTCGAGAGCAGACAGGGTATCCTGTTCAGTTTCTTGTTGGCCTGCTTTGACACATGCAAATCGGCACAGCGCTGACATGCAGAAATGAAGATTATAAAGAGTGTATGGGTTGATGAAGGACAACTATAGTCAAGGAATGTGAGGTGAACGTTGGTGACCTGTGACGTTAATGTTTGCAAGTGATTTACCTAACCTTGGGGTTTTGACTTTTAGTGTATTTGCCTTGTTTGTTCTGTGCCAGCACATAATTGCTTCCCATCATTTGTGTACTCCCATCCATCATTTTTCAGGTCTTTTAGCTGATTGCATCCTCCTGAGCCATGTCTTCTTTATCTAATGAATCCCCAGAAACTACTTTAAATGCATCAGCCTCCCTTTTATATACTCCAGTATCAACACAAGATATTGCTTGTGTCCTGAAATGTGTGTATTCAGATTGTCATATTTACTGTGTCATTCCTTTTCTGATGCCTCCATAATCAGCTGAGCCAGGTCTTCAGACCATCTTCAGCGAACTGTACATCTTGCCAGCTGTTGATTCCATGCATGAAGACCACCACACACCTCCGAACCTTTCATCAGATAAGACTAACCGCCATCTTTCCCGGAAGCATGCGATGTACTTCGACACTGATTTAAAATTCAAGGATGTCCTGGCCAAGTTTGATGTCAACACTATTCTGACCAAACTTCACGCGAAGTATCCCAAGATGAACTTCTTCCAGTACGAAGAAAAGCTTATGAAGCTCAACATTTATTATCTGGAAACTGCGAATGAGGGAGAGTCTCATTTCTACCAGTCAGCAGCAGTTGGAATGACATTGGAAGCCGCCAAATTGTTCAGACAGTCTGTGTTTACAGAATATGACAAGGCCCTTCTTGCACATGAATGAGGGAAAATGGAGAGGAAGTTTCAACCATTCAGTGGTTCTGAATCTGACAACAATATCAATATCGTACCAGTTCACTTTATTTAGTCTGTAGACACTTTTTTCCATATGTGATTCAGGTTTACATAAAATGCTTATGAGCTGCTAGTCGTTTGCTTAAAATTGTTCAACAGTCTGAATGGATTACTACTTCTCCTGCTCCTCATACTTCTACTAGTATGGCCATGAATTATCCCTGCCCTTCTTATTCTTGTCCTGAATGTACCCGCAAATGCACAAGTAGTGGTGGACTTACCAGGCATCGCAATTCAGCACATTGCCCATTGACTCCCGTACTAGATGATGAAGGTGACAGTGACAAAGAGAGCTTCACGTACCGTAGGCATCCCTACTTGACAGGTAAAGTAGTATTATATTCATTATTCCTTACGCATGTACTGAGATACATAGTAGCAATGCCATGTGACGAAAATGGAAATTTCTTACCACCTTATTCTCCACCACCACCACTACCGCCACCGCCAGTCGACAATGCAGCCTGCGCTCCTTTTCCTGGATGAATTGCCTTTGATTTTGCACATTTTCATTTCACTGAACAGCAAACATCTGAGGCTGGAATCAACAAAGCATTAGACCTGTGGGCAGCATCAGTCCTTGAATATGGTGGAGACACTCCATGGTCCAATGCCCGGGAACTTTATGCCAGCATTGATGGTATTCAGCATGGCAAAGCACCATGGAAAACCTTCAAAATATGTTATAATGGACCGTTACCTGAAGGCACACCTCTGAGATGGATGACACACACCTTCGAACTCTGCACCCAGGACTCAAGGACACTTCTTCATCAGCAGTTGGGGACGCAAGACTTCAAGGACAAAATTCAGTATATTCCATACCAGCAGTTCAAAGGTGATGGCAGTCGCGTGTGGTCAAATCTAATGTCAGCGGACTGGGCGGCAAAACAGGCGGTGAGCATTTTTTTTGCACAAGCAATTTTCCTCCCAGTTCATCATCACTGCTGTCACAGGATCTGATTGCTGCTGCTGATCCTTCAACTCATGGATCTATGTTTGTCCCTATCATCGCGGGGAGCGATAAGACAACAGTCTCTGTCGCAACTGGACATCAAGAATATCATCCTGTATATATGTCACCCGGCAACCTTTCAAATATCGCTCGCAGAGCACATGGAAATGTGCTACTCCCTGTTGCTTTCCTCCCTATACCAAAAAGTGAGAATTCTGTGATGTTGTTCTGTTCTTTCTCAATCTCGCTTTTTGTATAGCAAGCAAACGACAGCGGAAGACACCACTATATCAAAAGTTTTGTCGTCAACTATATCATACCTGCCTCGCACAGGTTTTCCGTCCCCTCAAGGCAGGAATGACAACATTTGATGTTGTCAAATGTCCTGATGGGCATTTCCGTTGAGCGATATATGGGCTTGGGCCATACATTGCTGACTATCCTGAACAAGTTTGGTTAGCAGGAGTCGTCCAAGGCTGGTGTCCAAAGTATCATGTATGTCATGCTTCTATCATAGGATAATCGAGCATCTGTTTTTAGATGCCTCGCCAAACCCCACTTCCTTGATGATGCCAGTGCTCGTCGCCAAACACATGAGAAGACCGATTTTCTGATCAATGCATTTGATCCAGTAGTTTTATGGGATGACTACGGAATACGAAGTGATGTGACAGTGAGTCTGTTGACGAGCTTACCTACTCCTCTCTGACTGTGTGGAAGCCATTCACACATGAATTTCCTCGGGCCGACATTCACGAGCTATTGTGTCCTGATTTACTTCATCAAGTGATCAAGGGCACCTTCAAAGATCATCTCGTTACATGGGTCCATGAATACTTGATTGAGGAACATGGTGAAGCACATGGTCTGGATATCATTCAAGATATTGATCGCCAGTGTGTAATCAACCTTGTAGCTAGCTCGATTATCAATCTTATCTTCTTTTCAGTATTTCTGCTGTTCCTCCCTTTCCTGGGTTAAGGCGCTTCCCAGATGGCCGTGATTTTGTGCAGTGGACAGGGGATGACTCGAAGGCACTAATGAAGGTAGCTTCTTTCTTTTTTCAATGTAATTTGTCACTTTATCTTATTCTGTAGGTTTACCTTTGTGCTATTGTTGGACATGTCCCAGAAGATATGGTCAAATGCATATTGGCATTTCTTGACTTCTGCTACATTGCACGTCGTAATGCTATATCTACCAAAGACCTTGACAGACTCCAAGATGCTCTCAGTCACTTCCATAACTACCGTGATGTATTCATCCAGACAGGAGTCTGTGTCGATATCACTGTGAGACCCACAGGGTAGGAAAACCATCCCATATTTCAACCACTTAATGGTGTAAAACAATATATTTATGGTATGGTTTTCATGTATTGATAAACCCCAAAAGGGAATGAATTTCATCATAAGTTGGCATGAAAATCCACCACTAAGAGGAGTTTTTTTCCTACTTGTAAGGGATGAGTCGATGGGATGAATTCCTCACGAATTTTGTCCCGAGTTCATACCACACAATGGGATGAATTTTATCTTTTAAAGGGCAAAAATAACACCCCTCTATGCAGGTTGAATTTCATCAACTTTTCAGGGTGGAAGAATAGCAGTTATTCATCCACTTTGTGGAGTAGTTTCATCAACAATTTTTATACTTTTAGTAGTTAATTTTCAACCAATTTTGTTACACTACAGTGGGACTTTTTGAAATAGATTTTTTTGGGAGCTACTAGTATACAAAAGCTACTAAAATAAAATAAACCCTCCAGCTCACACCTCGCATGAGGGAGGTGTTCATGCACACTTGTCCCATTTGTCCCTAATACCCCCCTTGAGAAAGATTATAGAATAACTCAAGAGCGTGGCATGCTAAAGCTGTCGTCTCTTTGGGCCCTTCAAACGACAATAGAATATGTCCTTATCAAGCACAGAATCATAAATAACAGTAAAGAACTCACCGAGAAAATCAAACCCCCCATAATACCCCTCTTGAGAAAGATTATAGAATAACTCAAGAACGCGGCATGCTAAAGCTGTCATATCTTCGGGCCCTTTAAACAACACTAGAATACGTCCTTATCAAGCACAGAGCCATAAGAAACAGTAAAGAATCCACCGAGATAGATAGATCTCCTCAATACCCCCCTTGTCACAAAGATTGTGAGATATCTCAGGAATGTGGCATCGGAAGGCTATCGTCTCTTTGGCCCCCTTAAACGACACTAGAATACATTGTTATCAAGTGCAGGATGAAGAAAAATAGTAAAGAACTCACTGAGATAGACAGATCTCCTCAATACCCCCTTGTGAGAAAGACTGTAAGATATCTTGAGAACACTGCATCAGAGTGCTGTCATCTCTTTTGGCCCTTCAAACAACACTAGATTACATTATTATCAATCACAGTATCATGAAGAACAGCTTGAAATCCCCAGAAACTCACCCTGTCTTTGTTTCTGACCAAAATTATGATTTACTTGACTTTACAACTGTTTCTTTGCCCATTTTAAGGGTTTATGTATCACTTTCACATATTTTAAGCTACATTACACTACACTACTGAGGGTGGAATGTCAGTGGGGCAAATTGAGGATGAAGGGAAGGAAGAAGAATGAAAAGGCACATGAATATGTTGACAGATTGTTGATATTGCATGTGAAGTTGAAGTCTTGGGTAACCAGGTAACTCTATCCGGCTCAAAAGTCAGAGTTGAGCTTTGGATATGTCATGTGACTGGTTGCATGAGGGCAGGTTGGGATAACTCAATTCTTGCATGGCAAGAAGATGAAATTCACCCTGTTGTGGTATGAAATATTATCTGAGAGATTCCCTGCAAAAAAATTCTTTAGGGCATGAAATATAAACAGTCAATTCAATCCTTAATGGAAGAAATTTATCTACTAAAAACACCTCATAATGGTATGAAATTTCCATTCTATCTCAGGCTGAAAAACACACCCCTGTAATCCACACCTTTGAGGCAGGAAATATTATCCCATAAATTGTTGAAAAACTTGATGAAATTTCATATGTTAGATGGTTGAAATTTCATGCCCTCATCTTGGATTAAAATCATCCCCTGTATTTCATCCCCTTGTATAATGAAAATTCATCCCATTAGGGTAAGAAATCTTTGTAGGATAACACATTTGAACTCCATCCCTTGGATGGCTGAAATATATGGGATGAAAATTCATCCCAAATTCATCCACCATTAATTCAGCCATTTATGTTAGGAAATTCACATTTCAGCATTTAAATGGCTGAAATTCATACCCTGCTGGTTTCACAGTGTATTTCTCTCCCACCCCAACACTCACTTATCCACTACCTTCGCTCCATCTGCCTTTTTGGTTTGCCAAATGGATTATGCTCATCAATCACGGAATCTAAGCACGTCAAAGCTGTCAAGGAGCCTTGGCGGTGGTCAAGTCGATATCATGCACTGATACAGATGCTTTGGACCATTTCGCAGTTGGACAAGTTAGCAGCCGTTCATCGTGCATTCACCAGGCAATGGTTGATGGAAGGTTCAACTTCTTCGTACACTGCTATGGTTATGAGAGGCAAACAGCCTCAACCTCAAATGCTCGCCAATCAAATGAGAGATGGTGAGGATGACAAGGACAGTGACCTTGGTCCTGTAGCTGGACCCAAAGTGCTGTCGTCAATCAAACTTGCAACAACTCCGGGTGTGTCCTCCTGTATCTTAGTCTTCTTGATAGTGTCTTATTTCCTGATGTAGCACGTGGATATCCATATGATGTAGAAGGGCTTGCACAGCATATAAATTAGCCTCGATTACCTGACATCCTGCGGTGTTTTCTTTGGGATCAACTCAACCCTGATTCGTCGAGATCCCCACATGAAATCTCTATTGATGAGTGCCCACACTTTGGAGGTCGCATCAATGTATATCATTCTGCCATTGCTTGCTTCTATGCTCCAAGTGACCTTTGCGGCACTGGGGGAATGTATCATGAACGGATCCGGTCTACTCCGATGTGGTGTGGAGAATATCCACGGTATGATATGGTGTTTGTTGAGACTGATGCTGAGCTACCTGGCATGCGGGGAATGGTTATTGGCCATGTTCTTTTGTTCTTTTCATTCACTTTCCGTGATCAGAATTACCCATGTGCACTTGTCCATTGGCTTGTTCCAGTTGGAGATGGACCAGACGATGAAATGGGCATGTGGGTTGTGCGTCCTGAATTTGAGGGTAACCGGTGTAGCCTTGCAATAATCCATCTTGATTGTATTGCGCGAGGTGCCCACCTCCTGCCAATATATGGGTCTTCATTTCTTCCTGAAGATTTCCACTTCTCTGATTCACTACATGCTTTTCGAGGATATTCTGTCAGTAGACACGCAGATCATCATATGTATGAATTTTTGGGTTAATCGTAGTACAAAATGAAAACTACTGAAATTGTTCAACTTAAGCTTGTTAACTTGTGCTGCCAAGCTTGCGTTACTTGTTGTGCTTTCCAGCTGGTGCACCAGAGAAAAGCTCGGAAATCCCCGGCAGAAACCTGTGTTCTTGCTGATGCACCGTTTAGTTCGTCCTCTACATAGCACATACATATGTATCAAATATAATGGCGATGGCACCGTCGTGCAATATACTCGATGTTGGCTGGTATATGTGTTGAATAGTATTGTACGAGACCAGTATACCACGAACACTTGTTATGAACCCGAGTTGCCATGAGTCCGACCGTGTGTATGTTGTTTGCTTATCTTGTATTAATTTCTGTATTGTTCTCCGTGGCCTACGTTCTACTTGTAGACTTATATGCATGGTAAATAATATTCATGATTTTTGCCTAAACTCCGCGTTTGGAAGGATGCCTGGTTTGGCAACCTACACTGGACTTAGGTGGATGGTGATGACAGG
>QMFE01008376.1:0-13501 GCA_003314665.1 Tricholoma sp. MG77 | reverse complement strand
CACTAGCATCATTTGCCCCCAAGTTATACCAATATGTGGCATCAAAACTTAAACTCTTGTTCGAGCGCTATCCATGGCTACGGCATAATTTTGCCAATAGCATCTTCCCTGCGACCACCTTCAACTGTGGACCTGACACGGAGTGTCTTGATCACGTCGACGACGGTAATCTCTCACACTTCCTCTGTGCCATCACCGCCCTTGGAAGGTATGACCCGAGGTTTGGAGGGCACCTCATCCTGTTTGCGCTGAAGTTGATCATCAAATTTCCTCCTGGTTCAACAATCCTCCTTCCATCGGGGACCATGCCTCATGGTAATACACCGATCCGGGCTGGTGAAACCCGCCTTTCAATGACACAGTATTGTGCCGGTGGCCTGATCAGGTGGGTTGACTACAGCTTCCAATCAGTCAAGTCATTGCTTGCTAAAAAGAATGGGCGGGAGCGGCGGGCAGCAATTGACGGCCCCCCTGGGTCGCGGTGGAGAATGGCGCTTAATCTTTTTTCAAAAGTCGATGAGCTATCAAAAGATCATAAATCTGTATTTTCTAAGCCATAAGTAAATATTGTTCGCAATGACAATAGTTCACAACCATATACCCATCTGATGTTGAGAGTTTGGAAGTATACCAATCAGGAAACCCCCTTGTGAAAACCCATTGAAAGGACCCTCTTACAGGTTTTATAATTGCACCGTACGCTGTAACCTACATAGTAGCCAGCATTTTACTAATTCTAGTAATTATAATACGGAAGGAGTAGCGGCGCATACGAGTTGAACATGATGGCGGGATCGACGCCATCCGTAACACAGCTCACAATTTGAAGGCATCCTGGAGATCTCCTCAGTGGGCGGTAGAGGGTTCAGCCATGTTAGAGCGCACCTTCGAAGGAATTGGCTTGGGCAACATGTCACGTTTGACGCGGGATTGCTGCAATTCGGTGAGACCCTTCCACCACAGGCTACTATAGAAGTTGCAAGGTAGTCCGCGAATTACAGAACGAAAGTTAGAAGAGCCCGACGTTGACCCGGACGCCACGAAAATACGTTGGAGATGAGTATTCCCCACCAGCTGAGGAGTCGCCCGCCCTGCAGTCTCCACCATCTCCCACATCTGACTTATCTCTTCATTGATCCATACCTTAGGAAATGCGACGGACGTTTTTGGGGACGATGCCATGCGCCTCCGTGTCTGTTTCATCAGAACTCATGCCATTTTGGCCCAGTGCTTCGTGGATGACCTGAATCTGACCCCACAGGTGTGTATCTTCGGAGTGCCTCTCTTCGATAATCTTACCACGCCGGTCAAAAGTCTATGGATGACCATCAGTATTATCCATTAACGGTCACTGCTACGCACCCCAATCCGGCGACTAACGCGCCTTTTCGCCTTGCTGCGTTTTTTGTCGCGAATAAAAACCCTTGACACCTTCTGTTCACCTGTTTCTGATGAACCCGCCGGAGGAGGGAGATTATCCTTATAAGCTTGTCGTATACGATTCAGCTTCCGTGTGATGAACTTGGTAAGGTTTGCTACGTCATCCCATTCTGAACCATGAGGAATGCTGGAAAGGATGCTGGCTTTGAAGTCATTGGCCAGCTGGAAGGCCATCATGTCGTTCCAAGGAGTAGTGAAAGGGTTAAGCCAGTCAAACTTCGGGTTATCAAGTGTAGGGCCACCCCTTCCGTCATGGTTGAAACCATCAATGTCATAAAGGGGCGGCGGCTTGGGTATAGCTTTGCTCTTGAAACCCTTCGCATTCAGGTATTGCTGAAGCAACCTCTATTGAGCACGTTAATATGTGGAAGGAATCTGAAGGGTACAGCTACACACATGACAAACATTGTCGATCCTCGACCGTGGGCGACGCTTTCGACCGGGCGCCCTGGGATAAAGTTTTTGACGGCTGTCATCTTCATCATCAGCATTGTCCTCCGAGCTGTCATTGTCGTCGCCATCACCATCGTCGCTCCTTTCCACTTGTTTGCCTTTTTGCATGTCACTGGCCACTTGTTTACTTTTACACTTGCCACCGTCCAGTGGGATACTAGAGCTGCCAGAAACAGAATCATGATGCTCTTCCAACGCTACGAGGAATGCATCCTTCACTGTAGACGCCAACTGCGATAAGGCTGGCATCCAATCTGGTGTCTGGGTATAAGCGATGCCAGTCAAATCTGTTATCCACATCAAGCTGAAAGCCTACATACCTCTGATGCGGAGGCACGGTTTACAGCATCGAACACCAATATATCGATCATTCGGAGAGCTGAACTCCAGAAGCCTCCCTGCCCAAAAATATAAATGCCTGCTCTATGGTTACGAGAATAAAATGGACTTACTCCGGGGACCAAGTGAGCACTAATGTTACCAGCACGCTTGGTACTTGCCAATGGCATAGCATTTGAAGGGTGGCCCATGTCATCAGTTGCCATCTGTCATGCGTTGAGGAGCCGTTAAGGAGGAGTCATTTCTGGAAACTTACATCTGAATGTACATTGTCTCTTTGAGAAGTAGTAGTTGTATTTCGACCACGGGTAAGAGGGGAAGACACGTGTCCACGTGGGGCCGCATGATGCTCGTGTGTCTGCAGGCTCCCAAGGGGTAAATTCTACATATAAAAAGAATTAAGCTGCAGAATATAACGTGATAGATATGCATACCTGATGGTACTCACGGCCCGAACCTTCCCCTCGGCAGTTTGAATGCCTCTCTGAATTCTCATCCAACTCCATCTAAAATGTAAAGAGGCTAAGCCGTACAGTATTATGTGACTATGCATAACGTACCTGATGCTCCTCACCCGCGCCGTTCGTATGCTCCTCTAAATTCTCATCCAACTCCATCTACCATAATATAAAAGAGGTTAAGCAGCGAAGTATTATGATATATATACATACCTGACGGTTACCATGGTTTAGAAGGCCCTCACCCTTGCCCCTGCAGCCCAAATGCTGCTCTAGATTCTTGTCCAACTCCATCTACCTAGAGTAGTGAGCTTTGAAAGGAAAGATGTTTTCCACCCACCTCTGGAAGTGGGACACCTCCCTGCGAACCACTAGGATTGTCTGCACCGGGACGGAGGGGTGTCTCCAGCGAGAAAGAAGTAAGTATCAATGTATATGCTCTAGGCGCGGAAATACCTGAACACCTTCACACTCCGCGGCTCTATTTGATGGGCTTGAGCCCATGTGTTGGGAAGTAGTAGCAGCCGGGGTTTCATTGAATCCTTCTGGCCAGGTAGTCTGCAGAATCCGGAGTCAAGGAAAGAGAGTTAAGTATTTTCATGGCTTATGGTGAGCGAGCTGATGGGAAACTGTACACCAATGGGGATGTCCTGGATGTGAACATCGGGTGGCGAGGTTGAATGGTGATACGCACTTCGGGCCATCCCATAACCCCGTTCTCATTCATCGGAAAATCCTACAAGTAGTCGTTCAAAAGAGCCTGCAAAAATCAAGTACTCATAGATTACCCTCATATTCTGACCGTCTTCAGACTCATTGCTAGTGCTTCCTAAACCACTTATACTCTGCATGGTTAAACATCTGCAAGGCATCCACAGTAGAATTTGTGCGGTTTCACTAACCTTCGTGAAATTGACATTGTTACCAAGCGTACCAAACGTAGCAGCGGTTTGACCGGTTTGTGAGACTTGGTCATCGGATAAAATTGGCTATCAACTCAATAAGTGGATGAAGGCAAAAGAAGTAAATATGGGAAGCAGAAACTTACGCTGCTTGGACGAGGAGCCCCTTGCCCATCCCTTTCAGGGGGTAGGGCCCATCCATAGGGAGGACTGGATAAGCTAGTAGATGGCGTGTTAGCAGACAAAGTAAACAGGGGTTGTATGGAATCGGGGTTGGGTGTGGCGCAGCCAGAGGGTTCCTGCGTAGATAAGCTATTAATGTATAAAAGAGGAAACAAACGGGGAAATACAACCTTTCCAATGCGAGAGTCCAGCTGTAAATGGCTACCAGATGGTAGTTGCTCTTCCGAAGTTGAGGCGCTAATGAGAGGCGTATGCAAACCCTCAACAACTTTGTGCCCACCCCTTCGATGCGTGGTCCCGCGAGCGCTTCTGGCTGAGGTACTACATGCATGCCCGGTGATGAAGGGTTACGAAGGGGGTCATCGGAACCCTCTACGATTTGGTGCTTTTGATGGAAACCTGTCAAAGCCCAAAGATATGGATGGGGGGCTTCCCTTGGTGGAGGCTGAGAGGTCATGCTGAGCACAGAACTATTATATAGGGCAGTAGTTAGCGATGAGGTCCACTAGGAAGAGGATACTACAGTGATTGTTGTGAATATTAATGCGATTCGTAGCATCCGAATATTTATACGAGACACGACAATTGACCGTCGCGATCACCTACGGGTAGACTGTAGCAGTAAACAATCATTCTGAATGGAAATTTAAAAACATACCCATAATAGGGGAACGCACACTAATCCGTCATCACCAATGCAGATTTTGTTATTGTTCAGCATACTCTCATTTTCAATCCATAACAGCGAGGTTTCCACTCCATAATGAATCTTATTATGTTATTATCTATACACTTTATTGAACTGGACTAGTTTGCATATAAGTCAAATTGATCCGTCCTATGCCTGTTGGCGTTATTAGCACATTTCATTAGCTAAATTGAAACCATACCATGTTGTAAAGCATAGCCTAAACACAATGACATAAGTTTTACCCTAGACTAAGGGTCATCTAAGTTTCGGTCAACAAAGGTTACCTGGGAATCTTGTGGCATAAAGTTCCGAAATTCAAAGTTTTTTTGTTGGTATCCACAAATCCAGACTAACCTTTTACAGATGTTCTTTTGTACCTCTTCAGTGAGTTGTCACAATTAGGCAGGCAATAGAAACCACATAGAAACCACAGTACAATAAGAATGAACCCATAGCCAACTTAATAAGCTGCCATATGTAAAATTCACTAAATAACTAGGTTTGAATATCACGATAACCCCTCCCATGATGGTACTCTCCAACCACATCACCAAGGATGTCCGTGCAAGTTCTGATGGAAGATTTGCGCTCAACAGATTTTGCCGCCTCTCCCAGCCCTCGAAGCATCCCCAATAACTTGTCAACCTGATTCTCAGCCAGGAGGAGCCGTTGCTGAAGAAGAAAGTGTGCAGATGCTAGTTTTTCAATTGCTCTTTCCTGGCCTTGTCACAAAATGAGTTGAGTCTGAATGAATAGAATAAAACTTATGGGCAAGTTGCTCCGCTACACCATCACCCACCGCATCTGAAAACATCATAGAAATCAAACTCCTATTTGAGAAGAATCAACCAATGAAAAAATATAGAACCACTATGACTTACACTCGTGAAGAGTGTGAGCTCAAACTGTATAAGTCGAAATCACTTTCAGCATCAGATGAAAAACTGGGCATTGTGGTGAGTCTCATAGATCATGAGTGGGATATTGTGGGGCTTACCGGAGATCAGGCTCATCCAACTCATGCACTGTTTTATTGGCCATCGTCGCGTTGTCGAAGAGGGAGCGCAAAGGTCACCCAGGTTGACAGCGCTTATATACATAAAACTCCGAAAATACAAACAAATGCAACTACAGCAACTCATGTTTGATACAAATTTAGAACAGCGGGGACCTGAAAATTTTTGACACTAATAAATTAGGTCCAGACAGCATCGAAAATTACGTAGCTAGAACGTAGAAGTCATTAGCCAGTGAAAGTTAAAGCGAAAGTTATATAGGTAGAACGTGAAGTCATTAGATCTCGTAGCTAGGGATATGCCCTGTGAAGCGCTGCAGCATGGTTTCTTGCATGGCATACATCCGAACTGGAATGAAACCCAACTTCACTCCATACACAAAGCCCTCATACTGTAACCGTAGACAAGAAGTTCCTAGATGCGGTAAAATCAATAAGACCAGGGCATGGCTCGTCAAACGCCACTGTTCCCCAAAGCCGCATCGCGTTCGCCCTCGAGAGTACCTTCAACGGATGGGCTCAAACCCGCCACGCCTTCCTTTGAGTCTGAGATTCGACATCTAGAGAGGCACATACGCATTCAGCAGCACATGTATGTCCTAGTCGCGGTCCCCAAGTGGCCAGAATCTCAACACCAACCGGGCTTATCATAAAGCCGTGGCCCTGCCAATCCAATGGGTCAAAAATGCACTACTGAAGTGCAGTCATCCAAAAACATTCGAAAGCGAATGTTAAAGCTAAAAATAAAATAAAAACTTCGTCAGTGATGTCCCAGGTAACTCAGGCAAGCTGCTCACCTGATACCCAAAAACAACACATTCAAAAACGCGTATAAATCCATCTCGCGGCCCCCAAGTGGCCGTAGAATCAATACCAATGTGGTCCTTCAAACGGTCGTGTTCCCATTGATCTGATGTCCAAACTATGTCATGACGGCGTAGTTATCCGCAAATGTTTGAATATGAACATTAAAACTGAAAAGAAATTTGAGAACTTCATCAGTAGCAAGCCCAGAACGTGGACTTACCTAGTAATACTATTGGTGTGAAAGGGCCCAACCAGCAAGTTGTGCATGCAGAACTGTACCGTCAAAGTGCAGAAACTATAAACTAGCTTGTTTGAGGTGACTGCATGAGCACGAAACAAAGATATACCATATTTTCGAGGGTACCACCCATCAGGAATCTAAAGGCATTGGGGAGTGTCCAAGATTTCATTGTGCGTCATACATGCCATTCAGCGCTCACTGCGATTGAAGCTGCAAGCCATAATTGATTTTATGTAGTACACTGTTGACCCTTCTCCATGCGCGTAGCGAGCGGGATGTATGGAGAGAGCTGTAATCTAAGCCTGTGGAGATTCATAAATGAGAATTTCGATGATATAATATCAAGACGCGACGTATGATGGTAGACAGGGGTCAACCTAAGGTGAGATGGTGAGCACGGAGCACATGCGTACTGGCACAGAGTACGCTTACTACTTCGTTGTCTTTGTTCAATTCACTTTTCTACACACAGATTTTCATTCTGTAACTATATGATACCTATATTTGATAGCCTCTAACTACAACAAACGGATGGCACCTTGGCGGGATGGAGATAGCGGAAAAGAAGGTGTGAATGATCGAGCGGCGCCTATGCCCATGGGTAGTGTTTAGGGCAGGCCATCCAAATGGTTTCAGGTCTGCCCTAAACTAAGCTGCCCTGCATGATGGCTACACAACTGATACAAACAACTTCTGTTCTCTATATCCAACCACGACTACTTATCACTAGCACCACTCATAGTAGATTTGTATTACCGTTATTGTAGATCAGAAAATCGCCCACAAATAAGTGAGGAACCTTGTGTGAATCACTATGCAAGTGGAAGTGTACTGTATCATCTAGTGAGCCTTAGAAGCTGATATCCGATCCTCGCTCAAGAACCTTTTCAGAGACCCAGCGAAGCGACATTGCTTTTACTCCTCACTCATCTCTAGATTCAACCTACCCCGCCGCGCCACGTCTGCTTTAAACTAATTATATTTCGCAGGTTTCGACGGGAGCTCAAACGACACATGCGTGCAGGTGTCCATTTCTCTTGCCATTCATTCCCCTTATGTTTTCGGAAAGCATCAATAAGGGTGTTTCTACAATCCCCTATGGTTACCTTTCTGGGCAGCTTGTTTTCAAATGTCAGCGCAGTTATGTCGTCGAGCAACTCAAGCTCCCAGAACTCTTGACATAGTGCTCCAGATGCACCACCTGTGATTTTTCCCTGGTGAATGGTATTGAGAATTAGAGTTCCTGCCGCTGTGGCGCTTCTTGACAAAGCAGTGTAATAACTTTGATGTGATCAACACTGGCTGAGATCTACGACGTTATATGGGTGCGTCTTTCCTTGCGACGTGTAGTCCGTCATTGCAAAATTGGGGAGAGCTTCGACCTGATTCCTTGATACCGTGATTGAGGTATCGTCTGGCAATCGGCAGTTAGTGGTAATGCTGGTCCTTGTCAGCGGAACGACGTTTTGCGGTAGGCCATCCAGTTTAATGGGTGAAGGCGGATCTACAAGCTGCACAAATAGTGTGTCTAATATTTCTGTACGGTTTACGCCTTAGTGACAATCCCAAGAATATACAACAGCTTCCTGGCCTTTCGTGATGCACATTTCAGTTGCAGCATTGTTGCGGATCATGATAGGCATTCCGACGCATACAGATAATTTTCCAGTGATGAGTTTTGTGTTTGCACACATAGGTTGCTCCCAAAGTGCCTGTTGGATCTTCATCGGGATTAAACCATTCTTCACAGCATGTTTCTTACCCACAAAGTCTTTTCTCCCCCTATGTTTGTCTTCGGGCTCCTTGGAGGGAATCGTATCGACTGAAAAGAAGTGCCGTAACTGTTGGTTGGTCTCGGTGGCAAATCTCTCACTCCCAAGTTGGTTTATTTCATCTTTCTGTGAATTGAGGTTTGTTATTATTGAAACATTTCTAAATTGTTTTTCGTTAACACTAGATTGCCCTTGCAGATCACTGGATATGCAGGCTATTATGTCCTTTTCATACATAAAAGGTACTGTAGTGACGGTTTATAGCTGTTACATGTGGGGCTGTCATTACAGGTCTACCTGATATATAATGAATGCACATGAGGTTGAAAGCTGGTGTGTGGCTCCCGTGGCAGCCCTGCTCGTTGGGCACATTCCCACTGGCCATATTGTTGCGCCCCCCACACTGCAATAAATCCTTTTTTATCCA
Organism: Tricholoma sp. MG77; assembly: GCA_003314665.1. Classification (NCBI taxonomy): domain Eukaryota; kingdom Fungi; phylum Basidiomycota; class Agaricomycetes; order Agaricales; family Tricholomataceae; genus Tricholoma; species Tricholoma sp. MG77. Next base: position 4,773 of record QMFE01008376.1, on the reverse strand, counting down.
GGGTTCTTCTGTATACATATCAATCGAACCAATGGATGTTCCTGGATACAATCAGGAACTGATGAGGTTTTGTTGCACACTGGGCCCGTATTATTTATAGCAGATTTGACAGTTCCTGATGTTCTGTCTTCCATCAATCATGTTGTAACTCTCATTTTTTTTCCACAGAATATGTTTCTGTTTTCATGCAAATATATTCTTATTTTTGGTTTCTTTTTCTTTTTTGTATGTGAAGGTTCATGTCAATTTCAAGAGGATGGTGAACCCCTTACTAGTACCCCAGCCTTGACTCGGCAAAGGTTGCCCCCTTCAAGTGCTGTCGTCTAAGGACAGAAAACATACTTTAATGCATATTACTTATATGATAGCAGACAGAAGCTTGCCATTGTGATCCAAATCATTGGTAACTTGATGCTTGTTTGCCCTTCTGTCATAGTGGATGCGCATGTGGTATTTTGGCTTAACTTGATTAAAATTCAGAGCCCCCAATATGTGCACATAACCTTGCCACATCCAATTATTCTCAGGTTAATTTGTGATTTGCATATGAACCTTTTTCTGTTTGTGTACAATCTGTCAGTATAGTACTGGTACCAACTGTGGTACTCATGCTTACCAGCTCATGTATAACTCTGAGTCTGACTCATCTTAGGAAGGTTCAGACTTTTCAGACAACAGTGTGATATCCCAATCGATAATGTCAAGCATGATAGTAGTAAGTAGGGGATCAACAAATGAGAAGATAATGATACCTCAACACCTGCAAGATTGAAAAATTTTGAGTCCATTTGCATATGTGTAACAGTGGTATGTAAGTGGCTGCTGTAGTAACTTTAGCACAACTTTTACTGTTTCAATGGCTTCATCTGACTTTTACTCATCTCTCAACCTCCTGATGAGATTAAACAACTGATATAGTCTACTATGATAATATATCATATACTGACACTTTTTTGGTCCTTGGATGACCATGTTGGAGTACACTGGTGCTCCCATCATCATTGATTCTGTTGATGAGGCATGAGAACTTGTGGCAGTACACCTTTTCCAACATCCAACTTGTTGTTTTCTTGTACCACCATTAACGATGATCATTCAAATCTCCTAAGATGAGTATGCCATGCACATGTTTTCATTTCTATCAAATAATTCTCCAGCCTCAACATAGCACAACCAGAGTGACAAATTGGAGAGTGGTAACTGGCAATGCGACGACCACTGCACAACAGCTGGCTCTTGCATTTGAGGAAACTAAAATAAGCAGCAGAAGGGCACCATGGAAAGCAGGCAGGTTCAGGTTTGGTGATACAGGTGTTGGATGAGGGTAACATCAGTCAATCACTGGTTTTAAAGTGAGTATCTATATCAATATGCATTGAACTCATACCCCTGCATAGAGATCAAGACAGTGCACACCCCTCCCTCAATTCTCTCCCTGACCCCTTCCAGTTTGTCATCATCCCACTTCATCAGAATACACCTGAAAACCATGGCTGTGTATGATGGGACTCCACCAGGCAACAGTGCAATGATGAGGACAACCAATACCGGGGATGAAGGGGTGACACCCAGAATGATGGGGACAAGGCAGGCACTACCCAGGATGACTGGGACAACAGTGCAGGCAATACCTGGTATGATAGAGACAATGCCAATACCCCAGGTGATACCCAGGATGATGGGAACCACATGGATGCTACCCAGAACGATGGGGTGACAGCTGGTTGAGGGTGAGAGGAGTGAAATGGGCAGTGCGAACATGTCCACACCAGTATTTTGGGTAGATTACCACAATATATCGCCTACTAGAAAAATGGAAAGAAAAAAAACATATGAATAATAGGAGGAATAGAAGTCCACCATTTGAGCATCAACTGTATAAGAAGCACAACCTCTAGTGGGAGATCTGAACATGAGATGACCTGCTATAATTATCCTAAGGGTGCACAAGCAACTGGTGGCATGATGTCCAGCAACCTGCTGAACATCATGTGAGACATGGACCTGAGGTGCACAACGGGACGATAACTACAGTTTGTCTGATACATAAATTTATACTCTAATGACAGCTATACATGTAACAGCTATAAACGGTAAGTACAGGTAGGTATATATCATCCTGCCAGGATCTAGTGGGATATGTGGGTCTTAAGAAATGCTATATCTTCAGCCATGCACACCTTGTAATGCATGTTTGATAACACTTTCCAGAACTTTGTGTCTTCAGTAGATTGTGTTCATTGTTGCATATTTTGATGAAGGATAACAACTGTTGTAACCTGGTGCCAGAGAGCCTTACCTATGGCAGCTTCTTGGTCCCGAAGTGAAGTTGCATTCTTTCCAACAGTGCAACTATACAGTGCTGCATGTTCACAGCCAATAACTGGTGGTAGTTGAGCAAAATCTCTGGCGAAAATCATGTTCATTCTGCCAAAAGGGGAGTCAAGGTTGTTCATTACACAAGCTAACCTTGAACTTATTAGATACATGTCTTGGCAAGACAGCATGGAAACCTCATCAAGAAATATGTAATGCACACCTTCCAACCTTGATTTCACTTGTGCCAGTTGGATATTGGAGGTCCATCTGCCATCAGAATTGATGCCAAACATAGAGTGGTAGGTAGAACCCTTTAAATGTGCAGCCACACTGCCAGTGTGTGCAACAACAATGAGTCAGTGAGATTCTTTCCTTTTTCCAAAGAATTTAACAAGAGCTCTTAAGACTTGAGTTTTTCTGGTGCCAGCCATCCCAGCAATATTCATCTTCAATTGATTTGAATCTGGGCTGCAAGCATGATTGGCCATGATGTGAAAAGCATGATCCTGCTCTTTGTTCAAGCTAAAATATGTTGATACATCTGCAATGGTCTGTTGCCATTCCTTGGAGACAAATGAGCGGCTTATGTATTCCTTATTGACAACTTGTACATTATTTGGCATGAAGCCTGAGGTGGTGGTGGCAGTCACACTACTAGGAGGCAAGTGGCATGCTCTCTCCTCAAGGATCTCACCTTGCTTGGTAGCAACTGCAGTCTTCCACTGGGCAGGTGTATGGGTCTCAAGTGGTTCTGGTGAAAGATTCAAGTTGTCTGGAAGTAGGTTTGCCTTCTGATCTGTCCATCCAAGTGATAACAACATCCACCTTATGTCAGTCATCAGCTCCTTTTGAGCTTTTTTGTGCTTGCTGATGCTTGAAGAGATCAAAAAGCTTTCAGGAACATTGCTATCAATAGATGTGTTTATGCAATCTTCTATCGCCATCTGATCTAAATCGTGAAATATCCCAGTCCCTTCCTCAGCCCAACTAGGGAGAGCAGTGGCACCTTTTGCATTTGTGCATGAAAATCATCCCAAGCATTAAGGCATTCATATCGAATATTCATGTTCTTTATGAGATCAACTTGACATGGTGAAAATCAATGGGATAGAAAGGCATCATCCCAGGATTCAGCCTTGGACCTCAGGTCTAGACTGTTTCTCCAAGGCTTGAACAACATTAACATAGTGGAACAATAATATTCATGGTCTCCCTGATCACAACATGGCAACATGTTACCAATAAAGTTTGGTATGTGTATTTTTTTGAATCTACGTACACCATGAGTTTCAGAAAGTGGATGGTCAGCTAGGAAAGGCAGCAGCTTGGACTTCAACATCTCATCTGAAACATGGGGAGGAGCTCCAGCATCCAAATGACTGTCAATAGAAGAACTGTCCTGCTCATGAGTCTTGACATCTACAGGATCTTTCTTTTTTAATTTTCTTGCAGCTATTTTTTCATGTTTGTACATAGCAATCCAATCATACAGACACATGGAATGCAGACTGGCAGGGTGAAAGACATAATCTTGAACCAGTGACAGACCAATGATGTGTCCATTTCACTTGAAAATGGTTACCTTTTTGGGCGTTCGGTATCCAAACCGGCCAGATCATCCTTCATCTCCTGGATAAACTTTTCTTGGGCATCCTTACTCAAGGGCTCATACTGCTCCTTGTACTGTTGTGTTACCCAGTGATTGCCAGTTCTAAGAGGATCAGCTAGAAAGATGTTCAGTAACACAGAAAGTGTAAGTCTGGCCACCCAACTCACCACACTTACGACACACATACCACCTGAAACACCACCAGCAACATACACACCACCGGTGACACACACACCATGCACCGATACACCTACAACACCACGAACACATGTCACATGATGACGAACAAGTAGCATGTGCCGACGAACAAGTAGCACGTGCCAACAAACAAGTAGCACGTGCTGACGAACAGTTTACACGTGCCAACGAACAGTTGATCCCAACTCACACCCATGGCGCCAGTACACATCCATGGCACCGCACACACATCATCACACATCATCACCTGCCTATGGCGCCATCAATACCGACATTGCACCACTGAGGCGGTGCCTTCCTATTTTGTAACCATGCCCGATGCGGCCTGAACAATCACACGCTATGCTTGATGCGGCCTTTTACTTACACGGTTGATCTTTTTCCTAATATATATAAACCCGACTCATATTCCCTTTCCCTTCATTCCCACTTTTGTGCAATGAAGGTATAGCTACCTATTCTATTTTCTACTTGTAATAACTTACTGGTTCCCACTTTTGTGCAACGAAGATAACTTGATCCTGTCACCACTGTCCACCTTTAGTGTAGGCTGCCTAACCAGGCACCCTTCCACTTTTTTTTTTGACACCGACAAAGTTCTTCAATACTTGACGAACCACCCTGTCTCGGCAACCCTCCACTCTCAC
>QMFE01008375.1:0-11668 GCA_003314665.1 Tricholoma sp. MG77 | reverse complement strand
CCCTCTCCCCTCCTCATTGCCACCTCCCCAGGTGCTGTAATGGTGGGGGGGTCTTGCCACCCCATATGTCTTCATTGCCTGTCCTGTCCCCATCATCTCTTGGGGTGCTGTTTCATTGTTGTCATTGTCCCCCTGCCCCCTTGTTGTTGGTTGTTGCCCCCTGTTGTTGTTGCCCTCATTGTTGGTACCCACCGGTACCACCCCACGAGCAGTTTCTCACGGCAGGGGTTTGGGGTGCTGCTGGTTGTGGTCATCTTGGTCTGGCTCATGGGTGTGTGGTCTCGCCACTACCCAGCCACCCCATTAGCAGGGGCTCATGGCAGTGGTGGGGGTGGGTCAGGGGGCACCAGTCATTAGTAGATTATTTTTGTTAGTAGAAAAATAAGAAAAAAGAACTTACATATGGCCCAGGAGACGTCTATGACATCTCCTGGGCCTTTTTTTGGTTTTGTGTCATGGCTGTCCCATTTGCCACCCTCCTTGCCCTCTTCCAGGCAGGTGCTGGGTCATTGCCTGGTCATCGTCAATAGTTAAACTTTGTACCTAAAAAACTTTGTTAGTAAAAAGAAAAAGAAATGAGAACAGAAAAGATAAAAAAAACTTACCTGTGTCCAGGAGATGTTGACAACATCTCCTGGGCCTTTTTTTTTGGTGGTCCTCATCATTCCCACTCTCCCCACCATCGTTGCATCCTTTCATTGTCGTCACCACTCCCACCCCTCACTGCCTTTTCCTCATTGTTGTCTCCACTCCCCCCTCCTCATTGCCACCTCCCTCCTCATTGCCACCTCCCTCCTCATTGCCACCTCCCTCCCATTGTCCCATCCGTCCTGTCTGGGTCGCTTCATCATTGTGCCATCACTGTTTGTTCCTGTTGCATTGCTCCCTGTTCCCACCCCACAAGCAGTGGCTTGCAGCAGTGGTTCAGGGAGCTGGTGTGGTGGCTGTGGTGGCCATTGTCATGATGTTGTTATACCACAGATCAAACCTACATAAATAAAAAATGTAATTAGTTCAAATAAATCAGCAAAAAAAGAATGAAAAAAATTACCTACAGCCCAAACGATGTTGTAGTTGTTTGGGCGGCCTGGGCCCATTTCTTGTTGTGCTAGAGGCAGGAGGAAGGGAGGAGGCAGTGTCATTGTCATTGTTGATGGTGGTGGTAGTGGTGGTGATGTGATGAGCTGGCATTGTTGATGCGGCTGTGTGCTTTGTCATACACAGCCATGCGAACAGTACCTAGAGAGATTAGCAAACTCACCTGGTATGGCCACTTGGTTGAGTGGTTATATTGTCTGGTTGTTGACTCTTGTTGACACTCTGGATGTGGGTTCAATCCTTCATGGTTGTATTTTGTTATTGCTAATGCATTAGCAGGGATTCCTGGTGAGTCCCAGTGAAATCCCACTGAATTCCTGGTACACTGAGTCCTGGGGATTCCCAGGAATTCCCTCTATTTGCAGGGATTCTACTGGGAATCCTCCTGAGCTGGGAAGAACCAGGATGAGCCATTTCAAGGGACATTGGCTGGGTTATCATTCCTCCTGAATTCCTCTGGGAATCCCTGTAGTCCCAGTAAAACTACCGGGATTCCTGGGGATTCCTCCAGGACTATGTGGCTAAGTGTAAAGAGCTCCCTTTTGCTTACTGAATACATCTGCAAATTTGTGATACTCTTCTGGAACGCCTGTGAGAGGATGTAAGGTGTGGCACTTGACATGTTAGTGGAGTGCACACGGAAGCTTCCATCAGACAACCAGAGTTCGTATGACTGAGTACCAGGATCTTTGAGGATGGCATGAAATGCATGTGCACTCACAATCAAAATGTGCAGGGCACTAAGCAGTGATTCAGGACTAGGAGTTGGGGGCAAACATGGTGGGTCATGCAGAGGGATTGGTGGTCCATCCACATCCGGAGCGTCCTCACAAGTTGTACACGGCAACCTTGCAGTACAGATTTCTGCCGATCAGTGGCAACAGATGGAACAGAGATTGGATTTACTGGCAAGATAAACAGATGTGCTGAAGAATTGGATGGGGGTGTACATGCAGGCAGGGCAGCACCACAAGACAGAGACAACATCATATTGGATGTGGATGTATCTTGCATAGAGTGTCGGGGTGCTAGTTGGCTCAATGACCAGTCAATCTGAGGATTATATCAGACAAGCCAGTTATATCCAAGCACTACTTCACAGGACTTATCCAGATTAGTCATATAGAACACGGCTTTCCAATTCTCACCAGTGGGCAACAGGAGTTCAAGATTTACAGGACTTTCCAAGACAGAGTTACTACTACCATCAAAGAGATGCATTGGGATTTTAGCAGTGAGCAATGCCACAGATAATAAGTGCTTAGCAATGAATCGTGGGTCAATAAAACAATGCAACGACCCAGAATCAATGAGAGCACGGAACATGATTTTAGAGTTCAAAACAGATGAAGAGGTAAGCGAGATGTAGAGCAGGATAGGAGTGGGAAAAAGAGTGGATGTGCCAAGATGGATTCTGGCAATTGCACCTTTGGGTTCAGCACAGCCCTCAGGTGGTGCTGAGGATTGAGGGCTGCTTAGGCACTTCCTGCGCTCGGGTCCCATTCCACTTTGGTGCAGCGTGCCTCAGCGGTAACGTCTAAGTCTTCTTCAAGAGCAGACTTGCGCTGCAACACTGCAGAACTCAGGTGTTCACATGAGCAATAGAAATGCTCAGCGGAGCCACAGAAGAGACATTGCTTCTCCTCTTTGCACAGCTCGTATTCACTAGGACGTAAGTGACCCTCTTCAAGGTATGGAGCTTGCTGAGGGGCCAGGTCGGATAGCTGGCTTAGCAATGATGGAGTGTTACTGAGTGGCAATTCGGGAGATGGGGAATGGGAGTTCCGTGCAGCAGCTATACATTGAGCCAGGGTAGGAAGTTTACCCGGGCTGTTTCACAGCTTGCATTTTTGGACAGGAGTGGATCAAGGCATGAGATGACGAGAATGAGTGTGGAGATCAAGAATAATATCAGGGATTTCAGTCTAATAATACTGTTACGACCTGAAATATGTGATGCAAGGATGAGCAGGACAAAGCATGAGCACCACACATGCGATGGTGGTGGCGGTGCATGACAGTCTACAGTTGGTGGTCAGACTTGGCTTCAGCTACACGAGTTTGGTGAGCTGTGCCTCCCTGTGCTACTAGCATGCCCATTATTTCAGATAAGAAGTTTGTTGCACGGACTAAGGGAACTGTGAGTGAGAGCATGGAATCGTTGTTGATTATGAGACTAAGGTTCTACATGTGCATAATGAAGTACTTATACATCTAACTAGCGGAAGCAGCATGTTCCTAAGCTATGAGACCATGTGGAGCCTAAGGCTAAGAATACAGGATATGGGTGAGGTTTCATACAATTGGAAATGATAATACTAAGTATAGTTCGGCATATGGAAAGACAGGACACCAGCGAGAATTGCATATTTGTAAAAGGGCACTGCCATATAGGGCAGTGTTTGCACTTATTAGTACCGGGGATTACCAGGTATATAGCCAGGTTGGCTATGCCCAGAATCCCAAGTCTTACATTAACCTTGCAGTACACAAGAATACAACTGATTAGTATTCCCTTGTGTGAAGGTTATAAGCACCCTCCTACCACACTCTTACATTTTTTTTGAATATATTTTTTCTCTAGTGCTGTTGGAAATACCCAATAGCCTAAAAAGTGGAGAGTCTATTTTAGAATCTCTAAGACAGTCGAAGCGATGGCAACACACTTGACTTACACAGCCAAAACTAATAATAGAAACAGAAAAACTAAAGCTACGAGGAACGATGCATCCGTCACTCCAGACAACCCCACCAATGAGACCAGTAATAGAAACAGCTCAAGTGACGGACACCATGTCACAAATAGAAGGAACGGTAGTAACCATTCTGTCCCATCCGATAATGAATCCACATGATAGCCTTACATCGATGGCACGATCATCAGTGACTTTAATGTCAAATCCAGGATGGACCAGCCATCCAGAACAGGGAGGTGTAGTACCTGCCCTGGGCCCAGAAATAGAGACAGGTGAGGAGGGCCAAGCGGGTGCTCCAGCAGAGGAGTCGATGATGACAGGGATGTTGACACCAACATGCATGGAACGAAGGAGGGAGAAAGCTAAAGGGAAAAAGCAGGAATGGACCGCATTTACAATGGCATGATCCATCCTTAGAAGGATGCAGATACAGGGCATGGAACCTCCATTAGGGTTCTCACAGGGAAAATGGGAGGAATTCACATTCACATGCTACTTGTTGGGGGCAGCATCAATGTCCAACTGGGATTGGGTAACCTTCATGGATTATGTGAAAGCTATAGCCCAGGAGACACAAGATATAGGGCAAGGTAATGATGCCTTGCCTGTGAATATGGCCATGTTCCATATGCTAGTGCCGAAACATGAACCTTCAATGCCTGATATGTTGATGTTGGCTGAGCAAAGCCTAACTATGCCTCACCAGCCAGACGAGACAAGTTCCATAGAAGAAAGGTGACAGAAAGCTGCTGAGCAGGCAAGAAACCCGCATAAGCTGACAAACAAAAGTATGCTATTGGTGTCGTCCAGTAGAATGGCTTTAACGGACGATGGTATCACCATTGGAAAAGACAGAGTGGCGCTTCAGAAGTACCACAACGTGGACATCCGTGCAACAGAAGAGACCACTATTCTGCACCAGGGAATAAGGTTCAACAATAATAACCAGTCCAGGGATACGAGGGCTGGTCAGGCTATAAGAAGGGACAGTTTTAGGCCAGCTGGTGGTAGGGGCTGTTCGATGACTTACCACGACATATCATCAAAGTCATCGGGAGGAATTCCTGGAGGAAATCCAGGAAGGCCACCTAGAGGTGGCCCTGGTGGGAACAGAGGCAGAGGAGATGATGGTGGATTGTCAAACGGTGATGATGATGATGATGACGAGGACAGCAAAAGGCTGCCCACAGATAACGAAGAAGATGTAGATGATCTTAGACCATCATCAAGGTCTGGCACATATAATGTGCCTTATCAACAGGCAGCAACCGTTGAATTAGATGCATACAAGGACCAAGGAAGACCTCAGACCATGAAGCATCTAAAGGTGATACATGAGAAGTTCTGTTGGATGATAGACCAGCAGGTAGGTCATGAACTCGACCAGAATAATAAAGCAAAAACACCTAAGGTCCCAGAGCCTCAGACATATCATGGCGAGGAAGACGTTGAAGAGTTTGAAGAATGGTTTATGGGCATTTCAAGATGGTTCAGAGTAAACCGGTATTGTGGACCAGACTTAGATGAGGACTGCGTGGTATGTGTGGCACTGTTTCTATGTGGTACAATGACTTCATATATGATACAGCGATGAAATCGGTGGCAGACCAGTTCGGGACCACAGTACATGATCCCGGGGAAGGTGTGGTAGCCTTCTACCATAAGTTGACAAGGTATGCCATGAGAATGGTGAGACCACCCGATAGGTATACCTTCAAGAAGCAGTTCATAACGAGGATGCTGAGGCTCATCTTCCAGTACCTCCTAAGTAAGGAGGTAACAGCGGAGTACTCCAATATGGAGACAATACTCCACCATGTGAAATGGGCAGAGGAAAATGCCTGTCAGACAGAAAGATGGAACAAAGTGCAACAAGCAATGAGAGCATTGCAGAGCATTCCAAAGGCTAGAGCCACACAACAGACGTACAGTAATGACAAAGGCTTGGGTTCAACCAGAGCCGATCAGCGAGAGACACTGATGAAGAACAATCTATGGAAGCCAATATCGTCTTGGGACCAACGCAAGGACAATACCTCGAAAGAGGGTGCAGTCAGTATGAAATGGAAAGGCACTGTTTAAAAGAGCAGGGCCAGCAAAGAGAAACAAGTCATCTAGCAAGATGACATGCTTTGGGTGTGGCCAGGAAGGCCACATGGCAAAGGACCTGAAATGCCCAAAAAACAAGGCAGATCAAGGGAAAGCTGTGCAAATGTATGCAGCTAGGGAAATCACCCAAGAAGATGAGGAGAGTCCTGGTGAAGACCAGGACGAGGATGTGGCTCCAGAGAATGGAGACAATAATGTCATAGACGAGCTGGATGAAAGGGATCCACATAAAGGATCCCAGTACAGCTCTGAAGGCAAAGAATTGGACTGGGAGGAACTCCAGTACCAGGAACTGTATGGTGAGGAGGACCAGTCAGTGTGTATGTACGCACTAACAATGGAGCCAGACACCACAAATACATATGTGGTGTTGGACAAAGACACAATGGACAATGTTGAAGCATGGGATTTTGATGAGACAGGGTACTCATTGTCAGGAAATGATGAGTTTCCCTTGCTTATAGAAGTTAGTGATGATGAAATCATCATCAAGGACGAAATGGGGAAAGCCCTGGAACAGGACTTTCCAGTAATGATAGAGGATGACAGCTTTGAAGAGGAGCCATACGACATGGCAGATGAAATCATCTACGAGTCGAAGGTGCTATTCACAGCTTCTAGAGCAGGGGAGGAAATACCTCCACCAAAGGAAGAGTGGAAGGTCGATGGAAGGTCAAGCTTCAAAATTAGAAAGTCTAGCAGAAAGCTAGAGAGACCAACAAGGTTGATAAAGGAGGTGAGGACCTTCTTAGCAATGATGGAAGTGAACAGACAAGCAGCAGTAGCGCTGTTTGACTCAGGATGCATGACGGATGCAACATCCCCAGAATTGGTAAGGATAGTGGGCCTAAAGGTCCACGAATTGGAGGAACAGGTGCCTGTACAGCTGGGCACCAAAGGTAGTCAATTGAGAATCAATTATGGCACGAGGGTGTGCATGAAATACGGGCCCATAGAGACAAGCCACTATTTTGATATTATAAATATTGATAGATATGATGTCATAGTAAGCACCATATTTACGAGAAAGCACAGCATCGTGCTCGACTTTAGCCTTGACCAGATAAGGTACAAGGACCAAGTGCTTCCAGCATTGCAGGAAGGCACAGACGAATACCTGCAGGTTTGAAGGCAGGCAATGCAACACAGAGAAGTATGGCAGGAAAAACAGAGGCAGCCAAAGCAAGGCCATCATTGACTGGAGTGCAGCGAGAACACCACACTATGGAAGAAAGAGCCTCCAGATAAAGGTAGGTCTAAAAGTTCAGAAGAACTTCAGACACGGTCAAAAAAATTGATGACCATGGTCGAGGAAGTGGACAACATTGATAGGCATTGTCCAGGGACAGGGCTGCCTTTACCCTTCCCAGTGCTAATGGAGGAGGAGGATGATATCACAGTGGATGATATTGAGAGAATGGTGGATAGGGCACATACCCTAGACCATCAGGCTAAAAGTACCTGGAGGATTAGGGAAGATTTGGAGGAATTGGATGAAATCGTCCAGGAATTCACAAGGGGAAGGGACCCTCGAACATATAAGGAAAAAGGAAACAATGGTGGACCATATTGGCCCAGAAAAACCATTGATACGGATTGAATGAACAAGGTATTGATGGCAGTAATGGATGATCATACATCCAGAGTGAGCCAGATGGGCTCACTGACAGAGCAGGATATACCATGATTATGTGAAGAGTGGATGAAGTCCTGTAAGGACATTATGAGCAGAGCACCAGAGAGGCTGCCGCCAATGAGAGGAGTCGACCATCGTATACCGTTGGTCAACAAGGGTAAACAGTACAAGTACCATTCACCAAGGTGTCCAGACTCATTGAAGCCTGAATTGATGGGAAAATAGCACATTATACACGTGCTGGGTGGTGGAAGCCTGCTCAAGTGGAGCAGGCAGCGCCAATGCTGTGCATAAGAAAGAAAAATGATAAATTGAGGACTGTCATCGATGGGCAACAGAGGAATGATAACACAGTAAAGGACATTACACCTTTGCCAGACCAAGACATGATTCATCTTGATGTAGCGAGAGCGAAGATACACTCAAAAATAGATCTCTCGGATGCGTATGAACAAGTGCGTGTCATGCCAGGCAACATGCATAAAACCACATTCGCAATGATTTATGGGATGTTCATGAGCAATGTCATGCAACAGGGCAATTGTAACACCCCATCGACATTTCAGCGAGCAATGAACTTGATGTTCCAGGAATACATTGGAATATTCCTACATGCATATTTAGACGATTTGTTTGTCTACAGCAATATGGTGCAAGAGTACCCGAAACATCTAGAAATGGTCTTTGCTCGTTTACACCAGCATGAGTTTTATCTCAGGGCAGATAAATGCAAATTATTCACAGACAAGGTAGACTGCCTTGGCCATATGATAGACAAGAAGGGCCTCCACACAGATGCCGATAAAATGGCGAAGATTCACAAGTGGAATCGCCCATGGAATTTCAACGACATACAAAGGTTTTTGGGCCTTGTACAATATCTGGCTCATTTTTTACCAGATATATCGGCCTACACCAGCCCATTGGCTGGCATGAGGTCAAACAGGTCACCTTTTTGTTGGAGACCGCTTCATGAGAAGTGTTTCCAGATGGTCAAGGCCATCTGTTGCAAGACACCTGTATTATGCCCAATGGACACGAAGAAGGATGAACTGATCTGGGTCATCTGTGACATGTCTGTGTTCAGTGTAGGTGCCATGTATGGTCAGGGAGAAACCTGGCAGACCTGCCAGCCAGCGGGTTTCATGTCCAAGAAGTTTACTGATGCCCAATGTCATTACTGAGTGTTCGAGCAAGAGACACTCACAATATTGGAAGCCCTCCTTAAATGGGAGGACAAGTTACTTGGGTACTGTATCCATGTGGTTACGGATCACAAGGCCTTAGAATTCTTTAAGACACAATTGTGCCTTTCTAGCCAACAGACGAGGTGGATTGACTACCTTGCCAGATTCGACTTTGATATAAGGTACATCAAAGGTACCTTGAATAAGGTAGCGAATGCACTATCTAGATATTATGAACATGACTACAGGATGGAAGTGCCAGGGTTACAAGACTACATCAATGCTGATGTAAGACTGGACCCAGAGCACAATGACTTGCCATGGGAGCGTCTCTTCAAGGTCAAAGAGGGAGTCATCGAATCCAGAGTTTGTAGGATGAACTCCACAAAGGTGTACACAGAATTATGCACACTAAGGGAAGAGATGTGGTGGCTGCACTGGTGGCAGCCAAGCCAGAGGAGAGCCAGGAGGCTCCAAGTGGGGGGACAATTGAAGAAGACCCCACTGTGTTCAAATCTAGGGCAAGAGGTGTAGACCTCAATGTGAAGATGTCTCATGAGGACACCTTCAAGGAGGATATCCAAACAGGATACGCGAAAGACCCATTTCTCCAAAGGGTCATGGAAAAGATAGTGAACAGTTCATCCTTTGCAGTAAGGGACAGATTGGAACAAGCCCACCAAGTGGTGGGCCATTATGGGCCTGAGCATACTGCCGAGTATGTGAGGAGGTGGTACTGGTGGCCTCGCATCTACAGCAAGACGGAGAAAATTACACCCATTGCCCATTGCCACTAGGCCTTGGGAATCAGTGGGAACAGACTTTATCAGTCCATTTCCTGAGGAGAACTGTAAGGGCAACCTCGCCAGGCCTGATCGGGAACCCGACGGAGTCCGTACGCACTCCTAGGAGTCGGTACTGGACGACGACGGTGAGGCAATCCGACTAGCAGAGGGGAATCCTAAGTTATATTGACTGGACTACAGAACACAATAGAGTCTCACCTAGCAGAGGGGAATCCTAAGAGAAAGCTCTGAGGATCCTCTGCTAGGGTGCGACAACTATATACCTAAATACATGAGGTCTACATGAGGTATGCAATGAGGTGATAGCTGAGGCATGAGGCTGCTAAGCAAACATGAGGGAACCAGATAGGAAGTCCATCGGAAGTCCGATGTGGCTGCGCAGCGGAGACCGTGCGGAAGTCCGATAAAAGTCTGATGTGGCTATACATTAGAAACTGTGTGGAAGTCTGATAAGGGTCTGAAGTGACTGCACAGTGCAGAGGTCCGATAAAGGTCCGACGTGGCTGTGCAGTGGAGTCCATGCGGAGGTCCGATGGGCTGTCCCCTTACAGCACCTAGTACTGGTGAACACTAAGATGACAACGTCCCAGCTGTCAACAATTTACATGCATGAAGTGGTGAGGCTTCACGGATTGCCATCATCAATCGTGAGCAATCACGACCCTAAGTTCATGTCTAAGTGGTGGCATGAGCTTAGGCTGATGGGCACAAAGCTGCTCATGTCCACATCATTCCATCCACAGGCAGATGGTGTGACGGAAAGGGCCAATAGGTCCATTGGTCAGATGTTTAGGGTGCTCATCTGTCCCGACCAAAAGGATTGGGTGGAAAAGTGCCTGGTGATCGAGTTTATGATCAACTCCAGTGTAGCGAAGGCAATGGGACTAGCCCCATTCAAAGTTAATTATGGGTACATGCCCATAATGATGAGGGAAGTGAAGGACAACGAGAGGACGCCGCCAGGTGTCAGGACATTTGCTATGAACACCCTCAGGAATATGGCTCTGGTGCATGATGTGCTAATAGAGTCAAGAGTCTTCCAACAGCAGTATGCTGATAAGAAATGGCATGTGGAGCCAAACGTGGAGGTAAACAACTTCATTTACCTATCAGCGAAGAATCTGGCCATGTCAAAAGGCAGGGCAAGTAAGTTGGTACCAAAGTTTGTGGGACCATACAAAGTGACGAAGGCTATACCTTCATCATCCAATTACGTATTGGAATTGCCCGTCGAGCTTGCCAGGAGACAAGTTCACCCTAAGTTTCATGTGAGCCTATTGAGGCCCCATTATCCTAACGACAATGTCCTATTCCTGAATAGGATGAGGGTGGAACCTTATGATTTTGGCACTCCAGAGAACGCTGAATGGTACATTGATGAGATCATCAGCCATTGTTGGAAGGCCAAGAATGTAGAGTTCTTGGTCAAGTGGAATCAGGGTGACTGTAAGGGCAAGACCCAGAAGAAGAGGAGACACAGGGGGCACACAGGTACCAGGGGCCACAAGGGCACAGGGAGTCTATAAAGACTATGAAATGACAGACTGTCAATGCTATAAAGCAGTAATACTGGGGTAAATCTTAGATGTTGGATTAAGGTATCTCTACTACTACCAGTTGCCCATAATAGGGCTGTAGGTAAACAATACCAAATAAGGGGGATAAGGTAGGATAGAAAGAAATGAAAAGGAAGTATGAACAATAGGTAGGGAATTATATATACCTGGGGGTTGTCCCCTTACATCACCCCCTCATTAAGGTGCAGCGCCCTCGATGCACATGACTAAAAATAAAAAATAAAAGGTAAATCATGAAGAAAAAAAGAAGAAAGGAAACAAAAGAAATCTCTCCACAACAATGCAAAAAATGCAAGCACCATGTCCCAAGTTGAGCGCTTCACCCAATTCCAGCCAACAGCAACACATACCAATCTTCTCCCTGTCTTCCAGTCCGTGCACTGGTATACCACCCACTCCAATGTTGAAAACCGCCAGAGTTCCCAAATATCAACCACACCATACTCCTGGATGGTGACACGCATGCTGCTATGCAAAAGTGGTGTTGGATGAGTGGTGATGTGTAGTGCTCGTCACGGGTAACCCGCGGGTCACTCGACCTCTACCCGTACCCGTACCC
>QMFE01008370.1:0-10184 GCA_003314665.1 Tricholoma sp. MG77 | reverse complement strand
AGAGGCGCTCGCATCTTCCTTAACGGGATCGTCCGCCTCACCCAGCGTGGGAGCGGAAGCAGAAAGCGACCGTGACTTTTGGGAGAAGAAGAAACGGAGAGCCTCCCCGTTCCCCACCCTCCTCCTCAACGTATCAATCAAACTCTGGTTATCCTCCCTCCTGCGCACCTCGTCTTTCCTTCTATTCACTTCATTACCTTGCACCTTCCCCAAGATGCGTACGACGGATTGAGAACTGTGTGGAGGCATTTGGGGTTGGTTAGCGTTTGGGGAAGAAAGGAAAGGATAGTGTAAGTGAAGAAATGAAATATGAAAAAGAAAGTGATAAGCGAACGCCCCAAAATAAAACGCAAGAAAAGAAATTTCATTTACAACCAAGGAAAATGACACGTCACGGTGTTCATGGTTGTATTGCCGCGAACACAAATGCGGTTCCATTTCGCCCACACGCCCATATCCAACCCCGACAAATGAAACGAAATTGTTCCCAACGAGGAAATGATACGTGGTCACGAACTCGAACCGTATTCCACCCGCCCGCCCCAGAAGAGCGCATACACCCACTCCAAACGCCCACGTCTAACACCCAAACCAACGAACAACCACCGCTCACAAAATGAAGGCAACAAAAAATAGACAGGCTTACTCACACTGAACATCTCCGACGCCTCCGTCAGGCCCTGTCCGCACTCTTCAATCATAATAGCCAATATCGTCTCTTTTGAGATAACACTTGATCCACGGTCGATGTGCCTGCTTAATCTCGGACTTTGGTGAATGCCCTGCAAGATTCCGACGCATAATAAAACACTGGGGCGAGAGAGATGGGACTTGCTCGAGAAGTTTGTGGTACGGAACGGAAAGCTCTTGCCCGACTTCGTCGCCTACGTCGTGTACTTCTTGTCGTACAGAGAGGAGGTTGTCTGCTCATTTGGTCAGGCGGAGGCATTGGAGGCGATTCGTCTGAGTGAGTGGGTGTGCGTGAGTATACATTCTGTGTAGTAAATATAACGGCGTACATTAACAAGTTGAACAGCATCCCATATCTTAAGGGGAGTTTGCGCAGCACTCACCAAGCCGGGGACAGGAGCGAACTCGAGCAACTCCACACCGAAGAAAATAACATCGTGTGCGATCACAGCCAAAGTCCATAGTACGGAGGTAGCTGCTTGGGCTACTCGCTGTGATACAAACGCGTACATAGTTAAAAGTCAACCACGCAAAACGCAAAAACGCGAGCAAACCTTCCAAGTATGCGCCCACCCCTCTGTCTGATCCCCAGGAACTTTCACCGCCAAAGTTTGCTTTGGGGGGTCGCTCCATGGGCGAGGGCGGGGAAGGGATTGCTCTGAGGGGGACCACCAACTTACTTGGCTAGGGATTGGCGTTGGAGGGTCGAGCTGTTCTTGGTATGAGGGTTCTGGAATGGGTTTGAAATCTTTTTTCCAGATCCCACTGACAACGCGGGAGAGGGAGAGAGAGTTGGAGTGAGAACGGGCGTGTGAATGAGAGCGGAAGCGGGAGTGTGATTGTGAATGTGAATGTGACTTTGCGCGAGAGCGGTTACGGAAAGAAGAAGCGAGATGATCCCAGCCATCTACCTGGAGAGTATCTTCTTCACATGTGCTGACAGCGAGTGTGAAAGTGAAAGTGAAATGGTTGCAGGCGGGTGAGAGTGAAGAGGAAACAACGCGTAATGTATCTGATGCTGTTGTTGGGGGACAAGCGGACATGACTGTAACTGAGAAACGACACGGGTTGTTGACGCGCTATTTGTTCTGCTGCATGCGTGGGAAGATTACGTGGGATCTCAACATTCATGAGTCGACTTCCACGATGTTCATCTTAGAATCTTAATCGCCGACACTGACTTCCACGACGGGCCCTGGACTCGGATGACTAGGTGCCATTTATACCGTAGGAGTTTCTTCGGGATATACGGAAGTTCTCAAATGGTATTTTAAGCTTGTTCTCCAAGGCATTATGCATTATGCCTCCATTCGCACGATTATGCAATGATATATATAGGAAAAGCAGCACATAAACGGTAATGATGACAGGAAAGATACGAACTACTACATACTATTTTTGCATTCCGAAACACCGTAGAGACATGCAGCACATCTTCACTCGCATCCACCAACGTAACGTTCTTCACACTACGGAGCACCCATTTCAAACTCTCATGCAACTCACGGACAGGGACATACCCATACCGATACATGAATATCAGCCCCCCCACAACCTCTTCATCACCCAGATGAGTGGGAGGTTGATTAGCAGAGTCCTCCGATTTTGGACAGAGAGTGTGGGAGTCCAAAGCGCGGAGAGGATTAGTTCGATCAGTTCGATGGGGAGTCGCATTTGGGCAGTGGTACTGGTGTGATATGAATCGTGGTGAGACATGCTAGCAGTGCGATGTAGTATGAACCAGAGTTTATGGAACGGCGATAATACAGGAATAGGAATAAGTAGGATCTGAGAAACTGCATTTCTAGGGGTTTTTCTTGGCGGCGATTACAACCAAAAGGGGTCACTAGAGTGACCTACTAGTGAGTCAGTGACGTCACTGACATCAACGCGGTTTCTTTGGGGGATAAAATAGGAAAAGAAATAGGAGCGGAGCGGATTTTTAGGGGATTTTCTCAGCAATTCTGAATAACAAAAAGGGGTCACTTAGGGGTCACTCAGGAGTGACCTACTACTCGTAGCCTTTTGGCGGGCCTCTGCGCCACATCAAGTCCTCGATCACGCGACTTGTCTCCGCTATCCACATTCCAGCCAAGTACTTACCATAGCAGTGGCCAAAACATGCGACGTTTGTACATCAAACACCGAGGTGTATGAAAGGAACCCAGCGTCGAAGGCTGCATCCCGTTCGCTGTCGTAGTTTCATAACCGCGAGATGTAGTGACATAGCAGCGTCACGAGGGTTGGGATGTAGTCCGAGTCCAGTATCGAAAAGGTGTTGATAATAGTGGTCGGCAACGAAGGGCGCGTCGCTATCAACGATAGACCTATAACCAAGTTGAACACGATCGCTGCATCTTCGAATACAACATCACATACCACATCGTACCCACTACCCCACGAAACCCAGCAAACA
The DNA here is from genome assembly GCA_003314665.1 of Tricholoma sp. MG77. Classification (NCBI taxonomy): domain Eukaryota; kingdom Fungi; phylum Basidiomycota; class Agaricomycetes; order Agaricales; family Tricholomataceae; genus Tricholoma; species Tricholoma sp. MG77. Next base: position 7,078 of record QMFE01008370.1, on the reverse strand, counting down.
GCATCGCAGATGCAATATGGATCGACTCGTCCGGAACTTTTATGTCACCGACAGCTGTCTCACACGCACTAAGAAAAGCGAGGGAAGCATTGGCCAGCGATTTCTCCATTATTTGAGAAAGTTTCATGGGGCCATCAGACAAAAGGAGAGCGCTTTCGAGTGGGTTATCAAGATTCTGCATTCCATGGCATGCAAAATGTGCCATGGAGATGTCAGATTGAAGGTGGGATAATACCCTGTTGACGGAGTTGGGAGTGTCTGCAGTTCCTAATTCGATCAGACATTGTTTTGAAACGTGTGATTTAATCTTCTCCAGCTCGGCGGCCGTACATGGCAAGCTAATGGCACCTGGACTATTGGGTTCAATAACAACGAGCATCTTCAGAGGGGGAAGGATCTTAGGCAGTGGGATGAGAAGGCTGTTCAGGGTGGAGATATAAGAGGATACGACATAGTCAAGCAAACTCTCGCTATCTGCGGTGCTGTAATTTCCTGCAGCATGGATCGGAAGGAAAGTCAATGGCCCAGTGGGACACCACCAGAGACGTCGGGGAGATTCAGACTTCTTATGGTGATGTTAAATATATAGATGCTTGAAACAAACTCTCTACTAACCTGTAGTTTCAAAGCAACAACGACTGGGTGAACAATCAATTTCCACAACCGCTCCAGAATCAATCCGAGACAATCTTCAGAAGAGAGACCTGTAGTACGGGAAGCGGGCTTAACGTGGCGGTCTTGGCATTGCGTTTTCAGGTCATCCAGATAATCTTGAAGGAGGGCAGGAATAACAGGACGATATGTTGATACAGCTATATGCAGTAATTGTGCTAATATTTCAGCATCCCTAGTAGTGAAGAACCCGAGAGGAACATGTTGTACCCCATCAGTAGTCACGATCAAAGCATCACATCCAGTCGTGCTGGTAGTTAGCATAACGACCGGCCCCAAGGCTGCGGCTTGCTTCAATGCTGTGAAGGGGACTGGTTGTAGAAAGTGTTCGAACCCTTCAAGTTCTTTTATTTCCTTCACTACATCATTCCAGTCATTATTAAGATGGCGTAACCGAGTCGTGTCCTGTTCAACAGTAGCCATTTGCAATGGTGTACCCTTCACGGATGGCACTCGAAACGAGCCTTTCTCTAGCTCGCTCGAGATCCTGCGCAATCTCTCGGCAAGTGCTGGTGCTGTACGCTCAAGTTCATCTAAAGGAGTGCGAAGTCGGAGTGCTTGAGACCAAAATACTGCTCTCCCTGTTTCGAGAAACTCGATTGCCTTCTCCAATTTTCCCTCGCGAATAGCACAACTGGCAGCAGTACTAGCCAGGCCTCCAGATCTTGCCAGTGCTGTTTGGCGGGCCCCAAGATGCGCATCAAACGCTACCAAACGAGGAAATAAACTGATGGCTTGACTATACGCTTCTAAAGCCGACGAATGAGAGCCATCTGCATACTGTGCCCAAATCTTTGTGGTGTGAAACTGCTCGAGTATTGAGCATGTGTCACAAGTTGCTGCGGCACGGAATGCATCCATGGCTGTATCTAGAGTTGTAGAGTCTTTAGTGACAAAATGTAACTCCATGAGGTGCAGCGCTAGATTTCGAGAAACGGAGGATTCGGGGTGGTTGATGGGAAGAGAATTAACAGCCTCCTGTTCCAATTTGATTGCTTCTCTCAAGTGTTCAGTATTGTTCTTTCCAGTTGCAAGATATTGAATGTGGAGTGCAAAAGCAAGAGAACACAATGATATCAGCCTAGTGGGATGGCCGATAGGTGTCAAGTCCAATGCTTCGCGCAAAACACTAATAGCCTCTTCTATGCCATGCAGTTGACCCTCAGACGGATATCGAATCATGAGAGTATGTCCGAGGTTCTGGAGTGAAAAGTGTCGCTGGGGATGTAAGGCGGGTGTTAGATCCAGTGCAGCTCGGTGAAGGGAAATGGCTTCTCCCAGATCAATTGGTTGATTCCGCGCAACGAGCGCATTGCCGAGATTCCCAAGTGTTGCAACATCAGAACCTGATTTCAGTTCTAATGCTTTACGAAAACATGTGATGGAGTCTTCCAGGTCCCGGGATTCGCTTGTATGTTCGAAACGCTTAAATAGAGCAGTGCCAAGGTTGTTGAACATTTCGAATTCGCGAGGGTGTCCCATCGGTGTCAGCTTCTGCGTCTCTCGATAGAATGCGATAGCTTCATCCAAATCATCTCTGTTTCCTACCGCTTTGGATCGTGTGTACAGCGCCGCACCAAGGTTGATAAGGGTAGCACACCTGCGAGGGTGGCCTGGCGGATGGTGAGACAACGAGGCATACAAAAATGACACGGCGGCTTTAAGATCGTCTAATTTTCCAGACCGTTCGATATACGTTGTCAACAGATCTGTCCCTTGGCTGCCCAAGCCATAACCTGGATCTGCCTCAAACATATCTGTCATCGCTTTGAGCATACCTTCTACACCGTTTGGTTCATCAGTGTGGAAAAACTTCATCATAAGACCAGCACAAAGAGATGTCAAGCAATGAAACCGATCATAATCGCCAGGTGGCTGCAATTGTGCTGCATTGATATACAATGAATTTGCCTTGTCAAGATCCTGGAGTTCACCAGACAGGAGGAAACGCATAGTAAGAGCAGCTGCAAGGTCACACGTAGCTGAAAATCTTCTTGAATCGGTTTTTGAACGTATAGAGAGCGATTCATGAAATACATGGATCGCAGTGTCAAGACTGGGACCGTGGATGGCCCGATGAAATTCATCTAAACAATCAACAGCTAGCTTTTGGGTCCCATATATATCAGAGGTTTTGTCAACTTCAGGTGCATGGCCAGCTTCGCGCTACGGAAGTCAAATTCGAAGGTCATTACTACAAAGTGTTCGTGAATGGCGTACTTTGGCTTTCCGGAGATTTAATACCTCTACAAAAAACTTGATCACATCGTCGAAGTCTTCCACCCAGCCAGTGCGTGTGAACCTCGTTAACCGCGCTCTAGAGAGATGACGAAGATAAGTCGATCGGAGGGGATGGGGTGAGGGTCTTTGTTCAAGGACTTGATACAGTAAAAATATAGCGGTCTGGAGTGTGGAAAGTGGTCTGCTTTCTTTACACTTCAGGAGAATGGATCCCGCTAGTTCCTGTAACTCGGACGGTCGCTCGTCCTGATCCTCCTCAAGCACCTATAGCCTCATTACACAATTGACTGATTCCAACTTGATCATAGCATTGCACTCACAATTGCAGGCTCAGACTGAATACTCGCATATAATGTTTGAGACGGACGCTGTGCCATGGTTAACGTCGTGTCCGAGTCAGTGGATGAGAACTTGAACTAGTGCTGTGAATCCGGCCCGGCTTGGCCTGAATGGCCGGATTGAGCCGATTCAAGCCAAATAGAACCAATCGAGCCTCCAAAGCTCAACTTGAACGAACTTGAATGTACGACATTCGACATCTTTTAGTATCTTCTTCAGTTTGCTTTGACGTTCAATCACTACCTCTCCCTCTTCCCACCCTGGTACGACATTGTTCAATGGCAAGAAAAAGCAGCATTACTATGCTTACCCGCGTTTTTGCAAGGCAGTAAAGCATGTACCGAAATCAACTTGAACATATTATGATCACCAACGTTATCTGGCTGTCTCGACTGCAGCACATGCTAGTTCAAATGCAGCAGCAGGCGCTGGCAATACTCATTGCATCCCCACAGCACATGGACCCCAAGCCGGTAATGATGGAATACATGAACTGCTCGAAAAGCATCGACAGATGGAGACTTTGGGTGGAAGTAAGTCTTGTAAGCTGTGGAGCTACTAATCAAGCTACGAATGGCCAAGAAGACCGCATCCTGGTATGTGTTTTCATTGCTATACATTTGCGCCCATGCTCAATTTTCAATTTACTACATCAGCCACAAAAGTCATGACGGCCGCCCAGGCAGCAGCAACAGGCGGCTTAATTACCGCGTGACCCTGGCAGCCTTGCAGATCAAGAAAATACAGCGAATCATGGGGCAGGAGAACTAAACAACACTCAGGATGAACCCCCGGGAACATTCTCTTGTATCGACGATGTACGATTAGCTCAAGAATTTATCGAACTCCTCAAACATGCTTCCCTTGACAACGGCAATCTCATGGATGACGACGTGGACGCGCTTCTGAACCCTGCTCAGGAGCCCTTGGATCTCAACGAAGATGACGACAAGGATCTCTTGCTATGTCCTCAGTTATTTCTAGCACAGATCAATTCATCCGAGTCCCAGGAAACATACATGTACTATTCCGTTGAGATTCGACGCTATTGAACTTGCACACCTGGTGAATCGTGATGAGCTTCTTCAAGTTTCGTGCCATTAAATACACCGCCAAGCACAGTGGAGTGAAATCGCCTGCCAGCGACATGTGCCCCACTGATTCGTGCAGCATATACATAGAAGAACTCTTGTATTTGTTGTGGGTCAGCGCAGTACATTGATTATGAATTTATGATTGGCAGTTGAGTTGCCACCCTGAGAAATACCTGCAAAGAAGCGAGTCATATTTGTCATATTAAGTGCGATGGAAAGAGAGAAGGGAGAAAGCATACTCTGAGACAACTTTGAAGTCCAAATGAGACTTGAACTTCAAGTTGAAGCGTCTCACTTTCAACTGGTGGCCCGGGGTGGGACTTAAATTATAGTAGTACTTCTGACCTGGTCACTTATCACTCAGGGTGGCCCTGGTGGTCCGGGCCATTGCTTGAACACGTTTGAGATGGACCCAGCACGAGGCGGCGAATTAGGTATAAAACCTTAAGCCCTGTGCTCAGACTAGAGCGCTTCACAGGAATGTTAAGTGTTTCCACCACCAATGCCACCGCCCCAGGGTCAAGCCCGTCTCCCGATGTACAACTCAGTGAGTTCCTAGAGCGTTGATCTCGTTTTGCTTCTCACCGGTTGAACATAGTCCACAATGCTCACTTGCCCCATCACATACCATCACTGATCCAGGAATGTATCAAACGTGGCGTAATGAAAAGGGACATTCCGGGAACATTACGTTTGCAATATAACATTCAGATATCGTACGCACACTCTGAAGCTCTGTTTAACGTTCGACACCATAATCCTTGACAAGCATACGAACGATGCGACGAATAATGCGACGATTCATTGGAATATCTGCCATACGCTCGAGCGACATTTCGCTTGGAGATAAAGAAGAGACCCTTCTCAGAATGATCACTGACGATCCAAGTGGTCGGATGGGCGCTCGCCAACTCAAGCAGATGCTTGGACATACTAAGGCTATCCACGTTACTCAGTACGCTCCCGTTCTTTTCTACCGTACCGACCCGGACGCTCACAGCAAATTTCTGGGCAGAGACTCCATCACAGCATTCCTCCAAGCTGTTGATTCGGCTGCATCGGCCGTAATCGCTAGCGGAGTGCCTGAAGATAACTCCGAGATGACCGTGACGAGCGAAGTCTGCGAAGATGAGTCCAATTTTGAACATGATCCCTCAAGATTCTGTGTAGATACCGTTAACCACATTTTTACAGATCGTGATTTCTCAAGCTATAGATCAAACGTCAATGATCTTGATTTACAAATGGCTTATTGCACTGCTCAGGCTTTAGCAGGTCGTATTAATACCGATCAAAAATCTGCGAAGCCTGAGGACCATTCCAGAGTCCTGTCAGTTACGAGCCAAAATCCGTCCAATCGCTTGGGTTCTCGGAGGATTAAGAACCTGGAAACGCGTGGCATGAATCGACCTCGGTAAGCACTGCAACATGCTTCTCGTGGACAGTTATTCAAGTCACAATTCAATACAGAAGACACCTCTTACTAAATTTTTTACGCCGTGTAACTCGAAGGGCCACTGCACCTACCACCCGTAGCAAGTCTAAGACGTACCACAGGGTTAGCTGAAGTGGCGGGATTTGATTCTCTTGAAGCCTCAAGAATGTACTCCAAATATGTATCACCTACGCTCGTCGCATTATCCAATTTATTGCAAGAATTTGCTTTTTCCATCGAGAAACTTTATGTATGCGGCTGGTGTAGATGCCGTTCTGTACCATCGCACTCGCGAATGCCTGTTAGTTTCCAGCCCATACTCCAAATCAATTGGCCCATGAACAGGAAGACAAACATTCACTGACACGCATTAAAATAAAAATGTATTATTGTCAAACTGCAATGGTATGCATATATTTACAATATAGAAGGCAAATACAGATTTAAACACGAACGAATCGTGTGAGACATTCAACGTCACCCTCATTTCCCCATCAAACACTCTCCCTCTTCCACCTTCTTCTCATTCTTTTTTTTTCCCAGTTTCCCCGAAAGAATCATCGCCTCACCTTTCATCCTGTCCATAAATCCAGCCTTACGAGCTGGCGTGCTCCCAGTGCTCGCACGATGTTTGCGACTCGCGGTCATGGGAGCACTTTGAGCTGAGCCAGGGGGAGAACCTTCGGAAACGGAGTCCGCAGGAATGTCAGATGTTGAGATAGAGTGGGGCGATTGCTCAGGCTGTTTGTCCGACGTATCTTTTGCCTGAGGCTTGGATGCTGATCCGTCGTTCCCTGATTTGGACCTTCGTTTCTCTCCATGGCTCCGCGTCGTTTCCCTTCCCTGATGAATGCCTTCCGATCGTTCGGCGGATGCTTGGGCTTCTTGCGTTGGCTTAAGTGTGGTCTGATAAATGCCTCTGGATTTAACGAAAATGATTAGATTTACCAGGGAACGTACTGTCGGGCCCACTTCTGATCCAGAACGACCTCGTGCACCTAATCCGGGAGGAAAAGCAGGCGAATCTTCATCTTGTCCGCCTTGTCGTGCTGGTTGATCGTGACTTGTTGGGACGGCATCGGGTTGGGACTGCGACTCGTCTAACGATATATATGAGTCAGCGTCAGAAGAGAATTACTGAATCAGTCCATGCCTGGTGCGACTCCCTTGGCCTCGTTACTCCCCACGTCCGAGTCTATGGATGTTTACTAAGTTACGTTACACGTATAGCAATAAAGGCATCAATTGACCTCGGACAACGTGCTCTTGCGGTATCGCCACGTCACTTTCTCCGGGT
>QMFE01008362.1:0-15647 GCA_003314665.1 Tricholoma sp. MG77 | reverse complement strand
CCGACGGGTCCGACGATGAAGTGTGTTAGTACTGTCGTGAGTCTGCAGACTTACAGTAAAGCATGATTCGCTGAAGCCAAAAGTATTCATACTCGTCATGCTGGTCCAATGCCCTCACCCAACATTGAGATGGATGATATCCCTGACTTCATAACTGACCTAGACAATGACAATGATGAGCAGGATATGGAAGGGGGGAGACAACCGATTCAAAGACAGTGACAGGCTGTTTACCACTACCATTCCCTGTGAAGCTGAATTTATTTGGGCCACATCAAATGTCTCACAGCGGCTAGCTGAAGTGTTCCACATAAGGTGTGACTCAGGTATGGGTAACACTGTGTGTTTCCGCTTATGGGTATGCTCGGGTACAGGTTTGGATTTCCATACCTGAGGCAAAACTGTACCCATACCCACAGTGTTACGGGTATCATGGTACCGGTCCAATGGTCACATGTTTTATCAAATGACTTTGTTGATCAACGTCAACAACAACAACAATGGCTCAACAACGATGACAACTGCTACCAACATGCCCCCCTCATTCTAAATGCAAGTGGGGGGTGTTTTTTCTTCTAGGCAACGATGACAATGACCATTACCAACACACCCCCCTCATTCTAAATGTGAGCAGGGGGTGTTTTTTCTTCTGGGCAACAACGACAACGATGACCTCCTCCCTCACTGCTAACATGAGTGGAGGGGTTTTTGACTCTGTTCTGGGTGACTACAACAACAATGGCAGGACTGGCAACTAACAAGAAAGGACACACCTTGCCCCCAGTCTCACGAGCAACTGCTCGTGGGGTGGATCACAGGTGGGATGACAACAGGCAGCAGCAGTGATGACAAACGACGACAGGCAAGCAACCACCAATGGACAACACACCACCCGCCCCCAGCCTCAGGAGCAACTGCTCATGGGGTGGATAGCGGGTGGAATGATGACAATGACACAATGACGAACAACAACAAATGACAACAACAACTGACAACAAGGGTGGCGGGACAACAATGACAATAATGAGGACCACCACCATGGACAGCACCCCCAACTGCCACCATGGGCAACTGCTTGTGGGGTGGAAACGGGGTGCAATGAGGATGGGGACAACGAGAAGGCACCACCCCCCTCTCTCACTGCAAACATGAGCAGGGGGGGGATTCTCATTCTGTTCTCAGTGACAACAGGGCAGGTACCCCCCACCTCCCTCGCTCTGAATGTAAGAGGGGGGGATTCTTATTATATATATTAATTTAGTGTAATTAGATTAATAAAATAGATATGTGTGTCAAAACCCACTAATAACGACGGGTAACCCACTGAAACCCATGGTAATACTGTACCCCTAACTGTGTGGGTACGGTGTTCACAGGTATGGGTACAGGTACGTGAAATTGTACTGGGGGGTTACCCAAGTCATGCCCTAGTTCCACAAGAATTTGGAGCCAAAGTCATTTCACAAATCTGTTCCCTCCCACCTCCATAACTTTGAAGGAAGGCATCATTCAACTGCCTCCCTGATCAGAAAGTATGGGATCATGTGGTTGAGCTGATACCAGGATTGAACCCTATGAACTGCAAGGTCTACTGTAAGGGGAACACTCGACGAGGCTCTACAAACACCCACAAACACCTATGAAGTCCTACTAACACTCGTGAACACCTGCGAACAGTCACGAACACCTCATGAACATTCATGAACACCTTGTGAACATCCATGAACATTCGTCGAGGCTCTACAAATGCCCACGAACACCTATGAAGTCCTATGGACATCTACGAAGCTCACGAAACACCTTCGAAGTACTTTGAACAACTTTGTACGGCTTCGGATGACTTCCTACCACTCCGCGCCTCACCTATGACCACCCCCTACACTTTGATGATGACGCCGAAGCTATGGAACACCGCTTGAACTCATTTAGAGATAGCAGAACAACCATTGATGCGCCCCTGATGCATGCTTGCTTCCCCCGTCTCGCTTCCGCATGCAGACAGGTTTATTTTACTTTGTCACATGGTTTCTTGTACATAGTTGCACCCTTGCAGGGAAACACCTTAGACTTTTCTCTTTGGTTTTCCCTTGCAAGGTGTGTAGTATTTCTTGTATAGTTAGCTTTACCTAACTCTTTGGTTTCCCCTTGCAAGTATCGAGTTCAGGCTCTGATCGTAAGGTTGCCCTTACAGAAGAAAAGTCTCCTCTTTGGTGGACTGAGAGTAGCAAGCTATCCCAGTCAGTCAGTTGGACCATGAAAATTTCATACATTTTCGAAGTCTTCCTCGTGGCTTGATTGGATCTTCTATCCTCCCTCCACTTCCTTTCCACAACCCAATATAACATTCTAATGGCTACAGAGGAAACCGACGCGTGGCGAAGGCAACTCGAGAGCGATATCACAGGGATTAACCAATCTCTGCAACAACTGTTCATAATGAACACGGATTGTGACCACGTCAATGTACTCCCAAGTGCATCAAACCCTGGCAGCGTTTTGAACCCAGTGTCCAAATGCTCTCCACTCTCTCCTCCTCCCAAATTGCACTGTGAACAATCCTCGAACATGAGTCAAACACATTTTATCAAACCAGCATCTCCAAACAACTTTTTGGGCGAATGCATGAAGGGATGTTTGTTCCTCAATTCGTGCGAGTTATATCTTTTGAAGGTCATGTGGGCCATGTCCTTCATGAAGAGTGGGCGAGCAGCACATTTTGTTGATCAACAAATGTGCAGCTACCAAGCCATAGGGAGTCTACCCTATGCAACATGGATGGAGTTCGTCCTCAAATTTATCGCCGACTTCTGTCTGAAGAACGAGGTTCAACTAGAGACCCCAAGATACTTCCAGGGGTCTTGAACCGTCGATGAGTATGTCAACGACTTTCACAAAATCGCTGATCGTGTGTGCTATTTCAAAGGGGCCCACATCATCCTCAAGTTTTGTCAAGGGCTCAACCCCAAGATTCAGGACCACATGGCCTGCCTTACCTCTGGGTGACCCTCTGATGAAATTCTGAGGCAGTGGTATGACGCGGTGATCCTCTGTGATGAAAACTGCATCACCAATGAAGCCTTTTGTGCTTCTTCACAAACCGTACCACACCATGAAACAACTTCGAACGGTGGTAGCATGTTTTGAAGACCAACGACAAGGCCTTTGAACCATCCCATACCCCTTTCAAGGTACACGCCACTGATGGCAAATTCTTCGAACCCATCATGGCATAATCCCCCTGTGCCTGGCATCTTGACGTCTACCTGACCAAAGGATACAAGTACACTCGTGTGTTTTTGTTGTGGGCAACCAGGCCATGCACGTCCCAAATGTCCAAAACGCTTCGATGTCCGATACATGGACCTCGAAGGAAGACAAGGTTTCGCACAAGAGGAGTTTGTGGTGCTTGACATAAGGGAGACGATAGAGCAAGATGAAGAGGTGCAAGAGGAGGTGAAAGAGGATTTTGGCCCAGACAACGAGTGACCAGTATGCCACCGTTGTCCGTATTAATCGTTTCGCAGTGTTGTCAGTAGAAGAAGTGTACAAATCAAATTCTATTTCTTCAACTGATACTACTTTGAGTGATCCTAAAGCCATACTAACCTCCCCACCCCCTCGAAATCGTTTTTGGAAATGTCCAAACTGGGAGATGCGACTCCCTGAACGCTATATCATAGCGTCGAACCCTAGCGCGAACTTGTTTGAACTCCTGATATCAATGCAGACCATTGATACTGGCAAAGTGCTTTCGACAAATGGGCTGCTTGATTGTGGCGCGACCAACCTCTTTGCTAGCTCCAATTTCGTGCGACAACATCACTTGACAACAAAAATAGCTTAGTCAGCCCATCCCAGTATACAACATGGGTGGTTCGCTGAACAAAGCGGGCAGTATTTCAGAAGTATGGGAAACGGTCCTACAGTATCATGACCACTCCAAACGCGCGACATTTGCTGTCACTGGTCTAGGGAAGCAGGACATCATTTTAGGCCTTACCTGGCTGCAAAAACACAACCCAGAAGTCGATTGGGCTTTGGGTGAGGTTAAAATGAGTTGATGCCCTGACCACTGTCGCACCTGTCAGATCGAAACGAACAAGGAGCACAAGGTTGCCTTCAAGGAAGCAGCCTGTATTTGAGCATGTTGAGCAGGCCCGATGCCCTCCCCAGACGTTGATATGGAGGATGTTCCTGAGTTCCCGGTCTGTTTGATGATGATGACGATGATGACAGCGATGATGAACCCTATACAGGGAAGACTCGCTCGAAGATGGTGATCGCATGTTTGTAGCGATAATCCCCTGTGAAGTGGAGTTTATTTGAGCCACTTCGAACATTTCGCAGAGGTTGGCTGAGGCCTTTCACAAAAATACCCAGCCCACGATGTTCCACAAATCTGTTCCTATGCACTTCCATGACTTCGAGGATCTGTTCGTGAAATCATCATTCAATCGCCTCCCCGATCGCAAAGTGTGGGATCATGCCATCGTACTAATCCCAGGTGCAAAGGCGTTGAGCTGCAAGGTCTACCCCCTCGCACCTAGCGAACAGTCTGAAATGGACGAGTTCATTCAGGAAAATCTTAGTAGCAGTCGCATTCGCCCCTCGAAATCGCCAATGGCATCCCCAGTGTTCTTTATCAAGAAGAAGGATGGTTCTCTTTGACTCATGCAGGATTATCGAGCCTTGAATGCCATTATGATCAAGAATTGATACCCGCTCCCCCTCATTTCGGAACTTGTCAACCAACTCCGGGGAGTGAAGTACTTCATGAAACTCGATGTTTGATGGGGCTATAACAATGTTCGCATGAAGGAGGGCGACGAGTGGAAGGCAGCATTTCGTACCAACTGCAGCCTTTTCGAACCGCTGGTGATGTTTTTCGGACTCACAAACTCCCCCTCTACCTTTCAGACAATGATGAATGACATCTTCCAGGATCTCATTATGGAAGGCATGGTCTGTGTCTACCTGGATGACATCCTAATCTTCATGAAATCCATCAAGGAACACTGTCGCATCACATGACTCATTCTTGAATGACTTTGCCAACACAAATTGTTCCTTCGACACAATAGATGTGAATTTGAACAAACCTCAATTGAATACCTTGGGTTAATCATCTCCCAAGGCGAAATTCATATGGATCCAGTCAAGGTAGCCGGCATGACAGAGTGGCCCGTACCCACGAGTCGAAGAGAGGTACAATCCTTCCTCAGGTTCGTGAACTTTTTTTGCAGGTTTATCAAAGGTTTTTCCCACCACACGAAATTAATGTTCAAGCTCACGAAAAAGGATTGAAAGTGGAGTTGGGGTGAATCGGAACAGTCGGTGTTCGACGAAATCAAACTATGCATCATGTCCTCACCTATCCTTTGTTTTGTGGACAATTCGAAGGCCTTTCATATCAAAGCAGACAGTTCAGACTATGCGACTGGATCAGTCCTCTCACAGCAGCCATCCGACAATCTCAAGTGGCACCCTATCACCTTCTATACAAAATCCCTCAATGCAGTCAAACAAAACTACAAAATTCATGATAAAGAAATGCTAGCAGTAATGAGATTTTTAGAGGAATGGAGACATTTCCTTGAGGGTGCCAGCCATAAGGTGGAGATTTGGACGGACCACAAAAACCTTGAGTACTTCATGACTGCAAAAAAGCTAAATCACAGACAGGCCTGCTGGTCCCTCTATCTTTCTAGGTTCAATTTCATCATGCACCATCGCCCAGGCATGAGCATGGGTAAGCCGGACGCACTGTCGCACCATGCAGACCACAGCGATGGTGTGGACGATAACCATGACACCACACTACTTCGACCTGAATTTTTCACTGTCTGTGAACTTGAAGGAATTACTTTCTTGGAGCTGAAAGGGATTGACTTCACGAAATTCAAAAAGGGGTACGGGATGGAAAAAATGAAGATGCGGTGTTGTCAGCGATGAAGGATTTGGAAGGATCGAGCGCCAAGACACTGCGAAGTTCGGAATGGGCGAAAGAGGATGGACTATGGAGGTTTCATGATCATATCTATGTTCCTATGATCCCTGACTTACAACGCAGAATTGCTGAACAGCACCACAACACCAAAATCGGGGGACATGCAGGACATTGGAAGACCCTTGAACTTGTTTTGAGGAGCTACTGGTGGCCACACATGTCTCGTTACATTGGACATACTGCAAGGCTTGCGATATGTGTCTTCAAACAAAGGCACAGAAACACAAACCGTTCAGAGAACTGCACCCACTCCCAGTACCTGAAGCTCAATGGGATGTCGTTAGCATCAACTTCGTTGTCAAACTCCCCAATGCACACGGATTCGATGCTGCAATGGCCATAGTTGACTTGGTGAGTAAACGAAACCATTTCATACCCACTCACACCACTGGCAGTGTGCTCAGCCCGACTGTACCTCCAGAACATGTGGAAGCTGCATGGCCTACCAAGATTGATGCTGTCGGATTGAGGGCCCCAATTTGTTGCCGAGTTCATGCGCAAATTATATCGTCTACTGGGAATCACCACTTCAGCCTCAACTGCATATCACCCACAGTCGGATGGTCAGACCGAACATGTTAACCAAGAGCTCGAACAGTATATTCGAGTTTTCGTGAGTGAACAACAGAACAATTGGGACACGCTCCTACCCCTAGGTGAATTCGCATACAATAACCATGCCCACTCATCTACGCAGCACTCCCCATTCTTCGTTGACACCGGTAGACACCCCCGAATGGGTTTCGAACCTAACCAACATCCATCGAAACTTGAAGCTGTCAACAAGTTCGTGGATCAAATGAAGTCTACATTGGATGAAGCATGGGTGGCCCTCGCGAAATCGAAAGATGGTATGGCAAGGTACTATAATCAGAGGAGAACCCCACCTCTGAAGTTCGAAGCAGGTGATAATGTCTTTCTCGATGTGTTGGACATTGACCCTCGAAGAAATTCGCACATCACTATCTAGGCCCATACCCAATCGTTAGGCCAGTTGGTTCGCATGCGTATTGTCTAAGACTACCTCCATCCATGTCATGACTCCACCCAGTCTTCCACATTGTCAAACTCATGCCCACCCCACGAGATCCGATTGTAGGTCGACGACCACACCCACCACCACCACTGGACATCGTAGGGGGAGAAAAGAGGTATGAGATTGAAGAGGTGATAAACAGTCGGATGAGGGGCAGAACACTGCAGTACCTGGTCAGATGGAAGGGCTATGGTCGCAAAGAAAATTCATGGATTTTGGAAGGTGACCTGGATGCTCCTAAGCTAATACAGGACTTCTACAGAACCCACCTGACCACTCCTAAACGTATCAATGCCCTACTGTTCGGTTGCATGGGTTTTTGACCATGACAACAGGTTGGGTTGATGCGGGGTTTTTCGCATTGGGACGCTGTGCCTTGAAGGGGGGGTGATGTAAGGGGAACACTCAATGAGGCTCTACAAACACCTACAAAGTCCTACGAACACTCACAAACATTCACGAACATTTGCGAACACCTGCAAACAGTTGCAAATAGTTACGAACACCTCACGAACATTCATGAACACCTCGCGAACATCCATGAACGTTCATCAAGGCTCTACAAATGCCCACAAACACCTATGAAGTCCTATGGACATCTATGAAGCTCACGAAACACCTTCGAAGTACTTTGAACAACTTTGTACGGCTTCAGATGACTTCCTACCACTCCACACCTCACCTACGACCACCCCCTACACTTCGATGATGATGCTGAAGCTATGGAACACCGCTCGAACTCATTTAGAGATAGCGGAACCATTGATGCACCCCTGATGCATGCTGGCTTCCTCTGTCTCACTTCCACATGCAGAGAGGTTTATTTTACTTTGTCACATGGTTTCTTGTACATAGTTGCACCCTTGCAGGGAAACACCTTAGACTTTTCTCTTTGGTTTTCCCTTGCAAGGTGTGTAGTATTTCCTGTATAGTTAGCTTTATCTAACTCTTTGGTTTTCCCTTGCAAGTATCAAGTTCAGGCTCTGATCGTAAGGTTGCCCTTACATCTACCCCCCTCACTCCCAACAAACAGGTGGAACTAGACAAGTTCATCCAGGAGAACCCTTTGAGCAGATGAATTTGCCCTTTGAAGTCCTCTATGGCATCCCCCATCTTCTTTATTAATAAGAAGGATGGCACTCTTTGCCTCATACAGGACTATCATGCCCTAAACGCATTCACCATTGAGAATCAATATCCCCTGCTGCTTATTTCAGAGCTGGTGAACCAATTACAAGGCACAAAGTACTTCACAAAACTTGATGTCTGATGGGGGTACAACAACGTGTGTATGAAGGAGGGCAATGGGTGGAAGGTGGTGTTTCATACAAATTGAGGCCTCTTTGAGCCACTAATAATATTTTTTGGACTCACAAATTCCCCCTCCACTTTCCAGACAATGATGAACAATATCTTCCATGACCTCATTATGGAAGGGGTTGTCTGTGTTTACTTAGATGACATCCTTATCTTTAGTAAGACACTTGAAGAGCAATGCCAGGTGACATGAATTGTGCTAGAATGACTTCAGAAGCACAAACTGTTTTTACAACATGACAAATGCAAATTCAACCAAACTAGCATTGAGTACATAGGCCTCATCATCTCCGAAGGTGAAATTCATATGGACCCAGTAAAGGTTGCTGGCATCACAGAATGGCCCACCCTGATGAAGAAAAAGGAAGTGCAATCCTTTCCAGGGTTCACAAACTTTCATTGCTGTTTCATTGAAGGCTTCTCACACCATGCAAAACCCTTGGTCAAACTCACAAAAAAGATTGTAAGTGGGCTTGGGATGCCAAGGAACAATGGGTGTTTGACAAACTTAAAAGTTGCATTATGTTACGAACAGGAATGGACCAATAAACGCAAGTAGAATCCACTTCAGGCAACCCCCCCTGACCCCCTACTTAGGGTAGATTGTCCCACCAAGAAAGACTACCCTAAATAGGCCCAAGACCAGGGGCTAGTTCCATGGTCTGTGGTCCTCCCCATGCTTAGGTCTGGACATCCCAATGGGAGGCCCAAAAGTTAACTTGGTCCAGCCCAAAGGAGTGGTTCTAGCCCAAGTATACCTTGGGGAGGACCAACTGCTGTGGGCATTCCCATTGTGGATTTGGTCTGGCCCCAAGTAGTAGGGAATCCCTTGGCTTGTCACATCACACATTGTTTGGCATCCCATCTACACAACTGAGATTGAAGTAGTACTATAGTAGAGCCTAGTTGCATCCTCAGAAAATGTTACATCCCAATCAAGCATATTCTAGAAATTTATCAGAATTTCCTCTGACATGTAGGTATTGAGACAGTATGTTAGCATTGACTCTATCAGTGACTGTATTCATCAATAGTGGAACTGTGAGAGAATTTTAACCTGATAATGATTCCTTTCAGATGTTTCTCAGTGTATGGCAAGCTCAGATGCACCTTGAGTTGTCAACAAACTCGCACAGCTTCCTCCCATGTCGTAGCATAGTCCAGGCCTCAAAATTGAAAGTTTCTGCCTTTCCAAATGTTGATGTTCTCCATCTATATCTACACCCAAAAACATCTTGGACTGTAGGATTAGGTGCCCATGTGAGAGACACAGTTGCCCCATCTTGGAAGCCCCATGAGCCAGTGATCCATGAAATTACCACATTTTGCCAGCAGCGCTTGGGATGGTCAGATCTGGCAGCCCTTCTGAAAAGGTTTGAGAATGTGCTTTGGGGTGGGGTCATATGCTGCATGTTTTGCTCAGTATGCAAGCTCTCCACTTGATTTCACAGCAATCTTCTTATATTGTGTGGTTGTTTGAACCACTTGTTCTCTTTGATGACATTGAGCACAACCTTGCTACACCTGACACCTGAACTCATGTGCTAAAGATCTCACCCAAACCTCACACAGTCCAGTCAAGTAATGGGACCACCTTCACATACCAGAGACTCACAGTCACCATCAGTGACTTCATTCATTTGATGGGTTGTGTTGTACCACCTGAAAACAACCCCTCAACTTCCATCAATCTATGGGTCCCACAATCCTTGACTCGTTCTGTAGGACTTGTGACTTTGGAGGATCAGCTGCATGCTGTAAGTAGGTTCCAACACTATACAGTCAAGTACTAATTCCAAGTTCAACCCAGAACCCTACTCCAAGTCCTGCAAAGATGCACTCTCTGCAACAGCTAGATACCATTGACTTGACCCAGGATGATATGATCTGGCATAACGAGGCCAGCACTAGTGGCAGAAATGCTCAGATTGAAGTTGTTGATCTGACAGGCTATTATTGTCGAATAGATAAAGTGTCGGCGATTGGAGGTGGTGTTGTATGGATGATCAGAGGTGGTGTTGTATGGTCTGCATTTGTGGGTGGTGTGATGGTGGAGGGTGACTCATTGGGCAATCAATAGAACTGGTGTTTGCGCCAGCAGTTGGAGGTGGTGTTGTAGGGTTGGTGTTTGCTGCCAGGCATCTGTTATGAACTGCGAATGTGCAGGAAGGACGAGGATCGTAGGAAGGATTGGATACAGCTCAGCAGTACTGGGAAACAGCGTGGGAACTTGCACTGAGGACTTAGCTGATGTTGGGCGGACGCGGAGCTATGCTAAACACATGGTCTTGGCTTCAACCACTTTCCCAATAGGGTTGCACCTCTTGTTCGGTACCTGGGTGGACAGTAACTTCGGAGCGAGAACTGTGGCAGTCGTGCGCACACACGCGAGAGTGGCACGTGAGTTGAGCAGACAAGTGTAGTCGAGCATGACGTGAGTGCGCAGACATGTGAGTGAAGCGCATGCAGGTTGCGGCAAGAGATGAACTTAATGAGAACGGGAAGAAAGCATTTGAAGTCAGTTCGATTTTTGATTAACAAGTGAGTTACAAGGAACTAAGCTACGTAAGAAGAGCAGCACTCCATGCGCAGAGCGGCATAGCTCGGATAACCATACTTAAATAAAGAATCGCAACAAGTGAATAGGAGGGCAGATAATAAAAGTGTGAGTGTGATAACACTGAATAAGTAAGAGGACACATGTGGAAAATGTATTGGGATGCACAGATTGTTCAGTGAGGGGGTAATACCACATGGACTTGCGATGGCATGGGAATGAGGTAGTATTGATGACTGAGATGAGCGTGAAGGTGCGAGAGCGAGGGAGTGGCACAAGCACGATAGACGAGAGTGAGAGCACGCACGGTTGATGATGGGCGTGCGCTCCATGCACGGACGTACGCACGTGGGTTGCGCTCAAGTGCACATGGATGTGTGAAGGTGTAGCACCTACAGAACGATGTTAACATGATTATCTGGAGTCGGGTAGGGGTCATGGAGTGTGGTTGCACGGGACATAACAGCATCTTAACTATGCACTGGCGGTTGGAGGTGGTGTTGTAATGGGGTTGTGAGGTCGGTGTTTGTGGAGGGTGACTCATTGGGCTGTCAATAGAATTGGTGTTGGTGCCAGCAGTTGGAGGTGGTGTTGTAACGGTGTTGTGAGGCTGGCATTTGCGGAGGGTGACTCATTGGGCTATTGGATGTGGCTGTATAAACTCTGTATGAACAGTCAGTTGCAAAGATGTTATCTTCATGACTCACCCTAAGCTTGGAATGTGAAACACAACCCTACATTCTCATAGCATTCTTGCAACCTTAGCACCCCTGGTTCACATTCACAGAAGATAGAAAAGAGGAAGACAAGTCACAGAAAGACACAGAGCAACAGAGCCAAGCACATGAAGCACGCATGGCCCAGGAAAACAACAAAACAGCAAAGCCGGCGACAAGACAGATGACAGCGAGGACAAGAAGCCAACAAACAGCAAAGGTCACCAGAGGTGACTTAGAGGTGACCTGGCAATGCCAGTTGGCAGGGTAAGAATGTCTCACATGGGGTCACCACTGATCATAAGACATCACCACCAGTCACTGCGACCTGTGATACATCAAAATATAGTACCATCTCTCTCTTTTCCCACCACTTTGTGAATTTTCCCAACTTTTGTTGCATGGCATTTTGACACTTTAATGTTTATGACAAGATTACATAAGAGGTAATTGTTGAATGAAATTTCAGAGGAAGACATCAAACTGGATGGAACTTGTAGTTAAAATGTGAAACCAATCATAGTAGCATGAAAATAAAGGCCAATTAGTCCCATGTCACCACAGTTTTGGTACCTCCAACGGCATGATATTCCCATTTAGTGATGTGACGGCCCAGCTCGGCTTTGAGGGGCTCAGCTTTTAAAATCCTAAGCCTGAGCCACAACGATGGCTTCAGGCCAGCTTAGGCTTGGCTCTGGCCCAAGCCGCAGCCCATCAGGTGTATGAGGAAGTACAAGAGAAGAGTAGGCAACTTGATTGAACAGTGTGAGGAAAAGTGATGAAATTACGAATATACTGATGCTATTGACACGTCAAGGTACAGATACATTCATCTACTATATAAAATGGTTAGCATGGAGGGCATAGGGCCAGAAAACAAATGACTCACCTAAAACTATCAAAAGTTGGATTCTGCAATCACACCATTTGCCCTATGCCCCTGCTATCATTTTGCATTCCCCCCACCATCATGTTGCTTGTTGTTGGCATTGCTGATGCTGTGGACTTAGATGTCATTGTCTTCCTTTGTCCTTACCATGACAGTAATTTGCTACCATTGCCTCTGTAGTTGTGGTTGTGGCATATTGGTGCATAGTGTTATAAAACATATTATAAAAAACATATCTATGTGCTTAGAAGACAGCACCTTCCAAGCCCTTGGTTCCCCCATTGTGCATTGTGTCACAGTTGAGGGCGGGGAGGGTTTTGTTTGATCCAGGGCTGCTCCTCCTAAGCATCATCCACTACCAGAATGATGACCTCACATCCCTTTTCAAGGGAAGGATGGTTCGAAGTGTCCTTGTGGTAGAATTACTGTTTTTATCTAAAGAACACAAGAGTTATTGATCAATAAGGATAGAGAAAAACTTATTTCATTGTGAAGGATGCTCAATGTGGAGTGGCTGCAGGCGGCGATGTCATGTTGAGAATTGTTGGTAAATAATAGCAAACACAATGAACAGTTGCAAATGTCCATGTCCAAGTCCAGTACACCAGTCACTGGGAGCTGTGGCTCAGGCCACAGCTTATGGCTTTCCAGACTCTGAGCCTGAGCCGCAGGCCCTCTCAGGCCATCATGATGGCCCCGCCAGGCTCAGCTTTTTTGGGCTCAGCCCTGGCCGGCTTGCGGCTTTGGGCCGAGCCATGCACATCACTATTCCCATTTTGCCTACAACAGCCATTCTAATACATATTACTACATACTCATTCACATGTTTCTGGCACTAATTTCAATAGTTATGCCCATCTCCAGGTCAATTTGAGTGATACTCAAGAAACAAGGGAGAAGGGATGAGAGCAAACACATGAAGCCAAAGTTTCAATGGGTGGCTGAGTACTTGAAATTCCCCAATTTGGCACCCCCCACAGCAAAATATTCATATCTCTTCAACAACACCACAAAAAAAATATGGAAATCATCCTAAATACAAGATAACTTAGTTGTTTTGCTGCCCAAAGTCAAAGATGTCCACCACAGTTTGTATTCAATCTGTACTATGTCATTTAGCTAGCCTGGCCGACTACTAGGCCAGGCACAGTACATATTATCTTACTTGCATCAAAAGAAAATAAATGCAGACTAAAAAAGTCAATGAAGTGAGGACTTGTTCATGCCAGGCATAGCCATGGCCCAACCTGACAAGTATGTAGTCTGCTACGATCCACCTTCTATGATTCACAAAACCTCTTCGCCCCTGGATGTTTTGCCAATGCCTTCATTAGGGGTTTATACTGCAAGTCCTTCATGTATCTCACCTTTCTTCACATTGGATTATTTCTTTAAACCATGACATGTGTTCAATTCATTACCGTCCGGTTACATTGGCTCATTTACTGATACACCTCTGTTCACAGGTGTTTTCTGAATGCTCTTCACATCGGTATCCTGGTGACAATATGAAATCTTCCCACGGCAAGCGACCAATTGTCATTGCTGCGCTGGCATTCTTCTGTCTTTCCATCCACTCAAAGTCAATATCAAAGTGGCAGTGGCAGAGTCTTGTTGGGGCTGTCCTGTAACATGTGTGGCCTGATTTGCTGGTGATTGACATTTTCATTTCCTTATTTATCACTCATTTCAAGGCAAGCCTAACCTCTCAATGTGTGGTCTTCGTTTACTGATGTACTAGCTTTTACAGGAGCTTAACAGTTTTCTCAAGCAACCATCAAGATCAGATGGTGGCTCTCTGAGCTGTGCATCTCATTGAACAGCTGGAGCTCCAGGTTGTGATATACCTGCAGATCATCATTCATGTTGTTGAGGTAATGGTCTGTGCAGTGGCAAGTGGAGAACCTTGTAATCTAAGACATCTGTAGTAATATATATTCTGAGGTTGAACTTAAAATTAAAAAACTTCTCCTGTGCACCTGTGCTCACACCATGTCCACCATCAATAAGCTATTTATATTATTCCAGCTATCTACCTACAATAATTGATCGTATCAATGAGACATAACACATTCTCAACAGGTTATGGGCCCTGGTTGCCCGTTCTAGGCACGTTGTTGCAATCACATATCTGAGACATATTTGTTCACTTGTCGAGGTCACACCCAATGTCTACTCAGCAAGCTGATACTAATATGACTGATGCTGTCGACTATGGAGATCAAGCTGAATTGGATGTGATTGCCGATATTGATGCAATGGTGGCAAATATTCAGTCCGTCTTGCAGACACAGCAACCAACAATTTTCCCCACTGTACATGAACCTGAAGTCGAGTCTCCCTTACTCCCAATGATTCCCTTACTATAGCTGCCCAGAGTAAACTCACCAACATTAATTTGGGTGGACTTTCAACATGCAAAGTTGATCCGAAATTAGAGGCCAGCAATTGGATATCATGGAAAACCAGGATCCACAAGTTTTTGAATTTATTCGAGATCACTGATATAGTCCACGGTACTGAACTGATGCCTCAGGATCCTATATTAGCACATAAATGGTTGGGGAAAGATGGCGTCGCCCAGGCACTGATTACTAATAACATCAATGATCAACAAATAAATCACGTTGTTGATGCTAATACCATCATCTCCTTAATACAAGGGCTGATGACACTACCAATATTGTAGATCACATCAATAATCTCTGAGAACAGCACAATGTGCTTATTAATATGGGAGAGCACATCATGGATCAAGAATTCAAATCAATCATAATAATGTCGCTACCAGAATCTTGGGACGCATTTACAACTTCCTATCAGGGAAGTAACACTTGGCAGTCACAAGGTCAAGAGGAACCTCAAGCACTGATGTCTTCCCAGGAATTTTCATCAGTCGTTATACAGGAGTACTACTGTCGTCACTGTGATGATCATCCATCAAATAGTGTTACATATTATGCACATGATGACAGGCCCCCAAAGAAAAAGAAGAATACTAATTCTTCAAATACTCCTAAGCCTACATGCAAAATATGTGGACAACAAAATCACATGATGAAGAATTGTCATTACAAAGGCAAGCCAAGTGCGGCAAGTGTGGGAAGTTTGGCCATCAGACCAAG
>QMFE01008359.1:1073-11989 GCA_003314665.1 Tricholoma sp. MG77 | reverse complement strand
CGTTCAACAACCAGACACACTTGATCAATCCCCTAGTCCAGCTCCACCTACCACAATAGATTCATCACTTACCCCCTTAACAAACACGCCAACAACGTCGCTATCATCTTCATCATCAGCTCTACCATCCCTTACCCCATCCCCAGAACCATCTCCACCACCCATACCACAAATGGCGTCTATACCTCCGGTTCCTATGCCAGCTAGAGGTCATGCGACTGCTCCGAAGTTCTCGCCTGACCAGCCGCGCGAACTGCGCCGCTACTTTTCAGAGCTAGAGAATTTATTAACAGCAGCTAACATCACGGATGATATACAAAAGAAGGCTCAGGCCTGTCGTTATTTGGACTTCGAATCAGCTGAACTTTGGCAAGCTATACCTACCTATGGTGGAGGCACCTATGACCTATGGAAGGAAGCACTATACAAGTTATATCCTGGTGCAGAGGCAGACAAGAAGTACACTGTCACTGATATGGATAAGATAGTTGGCGAGCGATTTAGGCTCGGCATCTATACGCTAGAGGATCTCGCTAGCTATTATCGAAGCTTCTACACCATCACCAACTTCCTAATCGATAGAGGTCATGTTACGGAAAAGGAACGAAACCAAGCTTTCATCAGAGGATTTCAGGCAACACTGCTAGATCGTATACAGTGACGGCTAGAGATCAAAGTTCCAGATCATAACGCTAGGGACGCGTATGAAATGACCGATGTTCATAGCGCCGCTGTCCATATTTTGGAAAGCGCAGCAGCTAACACGTTCAATCCGATACCTTTCCAGAGCGCAGCACCTATACAAAGCGGTATTAAACCAGAGGACCTTAATGGTATATTCGACAAATTCGCGCAAACTATTATCGCAGCATTAGCTACGAAGTCCAATCCTCCAGCTCGATCAGCACAATCCTATAGCCAGTCGCCTGACGCTCAGCCCACCGGGTTATGTCATGGATGTGGAGAGACAGGCCACTTCGTTGGAGCTTGTCCGCGAATCGAAACAGCTATTCAAGCTGGGAAATGTCAAAGAAATCACGAAGGCAAGATCATCCTATCTACAGGAGCATTCTGTCCGCGAAGCGTTCCAGGTGCTACTTTACTCGATCGTATAGAGGAATGGCATCATCGCAACCCGAATCAAACTGTTAAAGGCCAGCTATCGTCGAACGCTAACGCTACGCAACTACTCTATGATTGTGTCGATATCGCACCTACTCCCAACCCACCTACAGTAAGCAGCATGCATTTGACATCAGAAGACCGTATCGCTGTCCTCGAACAAGAACTCATGGGTCTGCGTAAAAAGCAGATTTTTGATGGGGTAGAAATCGTACGACCAGCTAGATATGGAAAAGCTAGGGAGGTTCCAGCTAACGATAACCCGACTGTTACGAGTCGAGCTATTCCAGCGGAAAGCGCTAGCTCCTCGAAGGAAACACCCCAATCCAAAGTTGTCGAATCGCAACCGCCCGTACATCCTTTCGCTAATGTACCCGAAGCGCAGTATGCACCTCCAGCCACGCGAAATTTTGGTGCACCAGCGGAAAAAGCTAGCAAAGACAAGGAGGTAGCATATTGTACAGCTGCGCCGATTCAAAATCCAAAGGTCGCTGACGAGGTTTACGAGCGGTCGATGAAAACTGGACTCGTTACGCTATCTCTCGAAGAGGTCTTATCAATTTCGCCCGAGTATCGCCAGAAAATGCGAGACACCGTCACTCCAAAACGCATATTTCCAACTAGCGATAAAAGCGAGAACGTTGTAGCTACGCATCTCAACCAAGAAGCCACCTTACCGTTTGACGATACACCTATTGAATGCTTTACTATGTCGCTTGGAGATATAGTAAAACCGCAGGCTTCAACCGCAGGTGGCATCATGCAGGATGGCATAGTCATTCCGGACCCATACGAAATGTACCTCAAAACTCTACAGCTTGGAGAAAAACCAAGAGAGCTAATCGTCGCTAAGGAATCTCATTCGCTACGCTCGATAATTACGCTAGTCGACAACCAAGAGCACATCAAAGCTGTCGTAGATCCTGGTTCGCAGATAGTCGCTATGTCCGACGCTGTTTGCAACGACTTAGGCCTTTCCTATGATCCTACCATCCGACTAAATATGCAATCAGCTAATGGCACTGTCGATCGGGCTCTAGGTCTTGCTAGGAATGTTCCATGTCGTGTAGGCGACGTTACGCTCTACTTCCAGATTCACGTTATTCACAACCCAGCATACGATATTTTGCTAGGACGACCATTCGAAGTTCTTACTGAAAGCGTCATCAGGAACTTCAAAAATGAAGACCAGACTATAACTATCCACGATCCTAATTCGAACAAGGTCTCTACGGTCCCGACACTACCTAGAGGCAAAGCTAGATTCTGCGCGCAGCAGAATGCTACTAAAGCAGCTGCTGTAAATTTTCGCATTCTTTCGAGGAATTGATCGCAGATCAAGGAGAAAGCGCATTTATCATCGAATATGACTCTCAGCAAGATTCAGCTACAATTATTTCCTATACCCCTATTCCTTCTATTTCTTCGGACTCTCTAGTGTCGCGAGACGACATTATTTCTAATCTTTATTGTTCAGCTAGCGATTCCTCGTGCTTGTGTTCATTGGATTCCCAAGAACACACGTATTCCTCACATAATACCCCTCATTCGACCTCTCTTCCATCGCCTCAAGAGCGATCCACAGATACCCCGACTTCAGTTCTAGCTGAAGGCATTGTTACTATGCGCGGCGTCGTTACGAAGAAGAAGTACAAGCCAGTCGCTAAAAAGTGAGGCCTGTGAAGGCTGAGCTACCAGAGAAATATCGCATCGTACGACATATCGATGGCAATCCGCTAGAGAATATGCCTAGCTTAGATCCGAACCCGCCGCCTTTCCAACCAATCGAACGCTATACTGCCGAGCGTCGCGAGCTAGTTGACAAGAAACATCCTGACTTCCTATTACCACTAGAACGAGATTTAATGCATGACTTTATGTGCAAGCAGAACCAGGCTTTTGCTTGGAATGACCAAGAGCGCGGACGCTTTAAACCAGAATACTTTCCTCCTATCGACATCCCAGTAATCCCGCACATTCCATTCATCGAAAAGAATATTCCGATTTCACCAGGCATCTACCACAAAGTTTGCGCTATAATCAGAAAGAAGCTAGCTGCTGGTGTCTATGAATCGTCGAATTCTTTGTATCGCTCTAGGTGGTTCTGTGTGCTAAAGAAAGACAAAAATTCGCTGTGAATTGTCCATAGCTTAGAGCCTCTTAACAAGATCACTATCAAGCACGCAGGCGTTCCCCCTATCACAGATCATTTAGCTGAGCAATTCGCTGGACGCGCTTGTGGAGCTATGTTAGATCTTTATGTTGGCTACGATGAGCGACTCATAGCTGAGTCTTCGCGTGATTATACCACCTTCCAAACGCCCTATGGAGCGCTTCGGCTTGTCACGCTTCCTA
The DNA here is from genome assembly GCA_003314665.1 of Tricholoma sp. MG77. Taxonomy (NCBI): domain Eukaryota; kingdom Fungi; phylum Basidiomycota; class Agaricomycetes; order Agaricales; family Tricholomataceae; genus Tricholoma; species Tricholoma sp. MG77. The sequence continues at coordinate 8,512 of QMFE01008359.1, read as the reverse complement.
TGGGTTGGACAAATTCAGTCCCTATTTTCCACGACAATGTTACCTACATTCTCCAGCCAGAAATCCCACACCTAACCATTCCATACATCGACGACGTCCCTGTTAAAGGACCAGCTACTCGCTATGAATTATCCGATGGCTCCTACGAAACTATCCCAGAGAATCCTGGGATCTGCAGATTTGTCTGGGAACATTTCGAGAATCTGAACCGAATCGTACAGCGAATGAAATATGCTGGAGGAACCTTTTCAGGAATCAAGATAGCGCTTTGCGTACCGAAGTTCTGGGTTATAGGTCATTGCTGTACCTATGAGGGACGAGTAGTGGACGATAGCAAAGCCGCAGTCATCAAGAATTGGGGTCCCTGTTTTACCCTAACAGATGTTCGAGCTTTCCTAGGAACAGTTGGAGTCCTTAGGATTTTCATCAAGAACTTCACGTATCGTGCGCATCATCTAATCAAGCTAACGCACAAGAACGCTATATTCGAATTTCGCGAGCCTCAACTAGCTGCGCAAGAGGACCTTAAGCAAGCCGTCCTAACTTCGCCAGCTTTATGACCCATAGATTATACTTCCGACGCTCCAGTGATTTTAGCTGTCGACACATCGCACATAGCTGTTGGCTTTTTCTTATGCCAATGTGCCCTCGATAATCCGAAAACCCAATACTACAATCAATTTGGTTCGATTACACTGAACGATCGCGAAGCAAGATTTTCGTAGCCAAAGCTAGAGATTTATGGTCTCTATCGAGCCCTACGCAACCTACGACTTTGGGTTATTGGGATTCGAAACTTTGTTGTAGAAGTAAATGCCAGATACATCAAAGGAATGCTAGCTAACCCCGATATCCATCCATCCGCTAGTATTAACCAATGGATAGTCTCTATCATGATGTTCCACTTCGAACTCGTTCACGTCAAAGGAACACATCATGGTCCCGATGGATTATCGCGTCGTACTCGGCAGCCAGACAATGAAATTGAAAAGGAGGACGACTTCGAAGACTGGATAGACCAGCTAAATGGATTCATTCATATAATCAACAACGTCGAACAACCATCTAACCATGATAAATCCGCTAGCTCTTTTATATCGATCCTCGCTACCGCTCAGATCTCAAGTGAGGAGGAGAAGGATAGCTACGACATAATTCCGCGATCTGAAAACGCGGAATCCGAAGATTTGAAGCTTACAGCAGTTAGACAATGGCACAAGGACTGGAAGCGACCTCCAGGACTTTCAGATGTGGAGTACAAGAGATTTCTGCGCTACGCTACGGACTTCTTCCCAGATCAAGATCACCTCTGGAAGAAGGATACACATGGAGCCCACAAGCTAGTACTCCTACCAGGACGTCGCTTATATGTGCTACGCAATGTTCACGACAACATTGGGCATAAGCGATTCTATGCGACTAGAGCTACGCTTTTACTACGATTCTGGTGGCCGCACCTTCAAGCTGACTTGATGTGGTATGTCAGGACATGTCATATCTGTCAGACTCAGCAAATGAAGAAATTTCTCATTCCACCTACCGTTGCAACACCAGCTCCGCTATTTTCGAAGATCTACATCGACACAATGCACATGCCAGCATCAAGCGGATTCAAGTATCTCATTCAAGGCAGATGTTCGCTGATACACTACCCCGAATTTCGCATGCTCAAGGCAGAGAATGCTACAGCTATCGCTAACTGGATCTATCAAGACATCATTTGCAGATGGGGCGCACTCAGGGAAATTGTTACCGACAACGCTAATGTTCTCATAGCCGCGCTAGCACAATTATCGAAGCAATACCACATCAACTACATCAGGATTAGCGGCTATAATTCACGTGCTAATGGTATCGTCGAACGATCGCATTTCGACGTCCGACAATCGCTATACAAAGCAGCTGACGGAGTAGAGTCCAAATGGTCCAGGAGCGCGTATTCAGTCGTTTGGGCAGAGCGCATCACCGTCTGCAAGAGAATGGGCTGCTCACCATACTTTGGCGCGACTGGCACGCACCCGCTAATACCACTAGACATTACAGAAGCTACATATCTCCAACCCCCCCCCCGCATTCTATCCTATCGACTACAGATCTTATAGCTAGAAGAGCTATCGCGCTCCAGAAACGCCAAGAAGATTTAGCTGCGCTACATCAGAAAGTTCATAGTGCTAGACTCAAAGCAGCAGTCTTATTCGAGCGCAGACATGCGAAGACTATCTACGACTTCAACTTCCAGCGCGGTGATCTCGTGCTAATGCGAAACTCGAAGGTTGATTATGCGCTAAATCGCAAGATGAAACCTCGCTATCTCGGACCTCTTATCGTCGTCTCATGAAACAAGGGCGGAGCGTACATTCTATGCGAGCTAGATGGCACTGTGCTACACCGACCTATCGCAGCATTCCAACTTCTACCTTATTTGGCTAGGAAATCCATTTACCTACCTAACGAGTTTATCGACATCAACACCCAGCGACTTCGTCAAATGGAGGATATGGACTTAGCTGAAGATAGCGATTTTATCGAAGCACCAGCCGAAGAAGGAGAGATTGAACAAGGACACCCGATGATTGAAGAAGAGGATGAAGAACCAGATACGGACGACAAAGATCTCTATTGAAGATTGTCTTATTTCTTTTACTTTTTCTGTTTTTCCTTTAAGTTTTGAACATTTCCTTTTAGCTAGCTTAATTCTTTAAGTCGCGATGTCGTTTTTCCGATGATTGCGCAAAACCTCTAGGGGTTTTATTGGCAATGATGATGACTGAGCCTTTCCCCTTTTCTCCTACTTTTTATTTAGCTATACCCAACATAAAAGTTTTCGTACAAAGCTACTATTTCGATTTCGCTAGCTAACATCTACCAAACTCCTTTCGTACTTTTTCTTTTTCTTTTTCTTTAGCTAGCAATCTGCTAGCATTTCGTAGCTACTCAACCAGTAATTGTCATTGTCACAGCTCATCTTACTTCGGTTAGGAAACGCCAGGACGGATATTTTATTGCAGATACAAAGGGCTTAAGGCCCTGGTATGGATCTATCGTTTGCTAAAAGAATCCTACTTCAGATTCACCTTTGTCGTCAACTACGAGGCCATCCAATTCCGCGTACAAGTCCTCTACTCGCTTCGAAGCACGCTCAGCTACAGCCCTAGCTTTGAAAAGCTCGTCAAGAAGACAAGCACGACGAATATTCGAGGGGATAGCCGCCTCAGGATCAAGGCGCGCTCGCTTGCGAGAGGGTCCTTCTTCGCGATCCTCGACTTCGACACGACGAGCAGCAGCTTTTCCTAAAGAAACTAGCAATTAGCTATCAATCTCCAAGCAAGCGATCGACTTACTGGTAGGACGACGCGACGGTCCTACAGAACTCGCTACACCTTGCACCGCTTTGGCCGACTTGCTAGCCGCCTTAGCTCCTCCGCGCGCACCCTTCACCATCCCGTTCCGAGCGACTCCATCCCAGTAGCACCCATGCGAATCCTTAGTACAACGAACACACTTAGGAGTGTCCTCGTCGTACTCACAGTCGACGCTCTTGAGTTTGAACGCCTTGCATTGATCGCACTAGAAGGAATACGGCTCAGCAAAAAGGAAAAAACTATCAGTTAGGAGAAAACTCGTACCTTGCCTTCGACAGAGCGAAGCTCGACAGCGGACGCCTTTATAGCTTTCGAAGCGCGCACTCTAGGTGTTCGTTCCTTCTTGACGACGACGATACCTTCGTTTGCTACGTGGTCAGACTCGTCGCTATCGATCGTGAGCGACGGGGCAGGCTTCGAGGCCTTGATGCGACGAGGGAGCGGACGGCCGACCAACATAGCGAACGCGGTGATCGACAATGCATCGCTAAAACCATAGAAATCAGCTAGAACATTTAGCGGGATACAAGAAGAGCCACTTACGGCATAGGAGAATCTAGACATTTCTCGCTTTCCTTGGGAGTAGGCTCGAGCTCCTCTTCGCCATCAGAGACGGTGGCTACGAACTCGTCAGCGCCGTATTCGTCCTCTAACACCTGCAGCTCAGTGTTGAGCCGCTCATCGTCGATTTCTGCAGCCGCGTGACGCTGTAGCAAGGCGTTGATCTTGTTCGCCTTCGCCTTTCGACGTTCCTCCTTCTCCAATTCCTCTTTTTCCGCTCGTTCCCTCGCTTCCTTTTGCGCTTTTAAGGCCTCGACGGCCTTTACTAGCTCGGGCATTAAGATACTCCCCCACTCCAACCAAGCAGGCTTGTCGCAACCAGAAAACGCGCGCTGAGCCTTTCGCATCATACAGGCCGCTTCGAAGCAGGTCTCCTCCACACCCTCAGCACGTCGAAATTTAGACTAAGGAATGTCAGCAAAAACCGCTACAGGTAAGACGAAAGCGTACGCACCCAGGCATCCACAAACGCCTTTCCCCAGGCTTCTAGCTCGTCCGAAGGATCGGCGGTCGAGGTAGGAAGACTTTGGAAGTGGTCAGCGAGTTTTTGGAGAAAGATTCGAGCGGTAGCGGAGAGAGGCATGATAGATACGCTGCAAGATTGTTGAAAGGACACGAGAAAAAGAAAATCAACAGAACATTGAACTTCCCACGCCACTCTGTTTAATAGCCGGACCGCCGAACTCGCTAATCAACAATACGGCAACAAAACCGTTCCTTCGCGATATTTCGTTTCTTTTGCATCGCGAGCAATTCATTCCCATCCCGTTCGACTTCATGGTTATCCAGCATCGTTTCACCACCATTCTAACATCGCTAGCTAAATCAAACAAGGCAGCAACTACCGCCAGGCGACCGCTCATTTTGCTAGCTATTCTCATCGTCTGCTACCCGCTACAGGAAATCTTGATCATATCGCTACCACACCTAGCGTGCACTAACCACTTGTACAAGGCTTCTGACAAGTACGCGGACCTTAGCTATTAACTCTAGCTTCGCTCGATTTTCTAGCAAACGCGCTAATATTATCTAACCTGATTGACGATTCGCTAGGGTCACCTGTAATCTTCTACTCCTCCAACCACTTCTCTCGTCCCTTTTCCGTCTATCCTGCCTACGTCTCGATCGGTAGCCAGTCAGCTACTGCAACTTCAGCTAGTCCCAGGTTGATAACTTGGCCGATCAATCTACTTTTGATGCCATCAAAATATGGGGAAACTCTAAAACCTTATTTGGCTCCCTCACCCACTGTTCCTGACAGGTTATGTCATCACGTTAACTTTTCAACTTCTTCCCACATTCATATTTTAAGCACCGCTCCGAAAATTCTTTGCAAAAATGTGTTCCCCAATCCCCACATTCCAGATTTTATCCCACCTATGTCGCTCTCTACTGCCAAGAAAGCCTTGCTCACCACCATCATTCCTGTTTTATTCTGTTGCTATGCCATTGGCAAATGGTTCATCATTCAGAACAGGAGGGCCTCCCGTTCGTCTGCCGTCCACCGCTCCACCCATGAAGAAATCCAACGACGTGTTTCTGGTCCTCGCTCAATCACACCAATCATCTTCAGGCGAACCACATTGCTCACAGATGAAGAGAATGGAATTCCTTTGGTCAATATTCCTTCAGTCGCTCGACCTTCTGCTGTCATCGTTCGCCGTGAATCTTACAGCATCCCTCCCACCCCAACTATTGTTCCTCCCTCTCCTCCACATTCTATCTTCGGCACTTCTATATCGTCAGAAACCTTAGTTGCATCTAGTGAGCATAGCAATATTTGGGGAAGCTCTATCCCACCCTCTATGGCATATCACGAATTCGCCCCACTCGCCTCAACGTCCCAAATTTCATCACAGCAATCCAACTCGACTCTAGATATCTATTTGGATGTTGCAGATGACATGTCGTCGAGATTTTCGATTGAATGACTGGGGACAGTCAAGGTTCAAGTGAGGAGGAGAATTGATGCGTGCAAGCGGCGCCTGGGCACGGAAAATGTATATAGTGCCTTCTATGGGGACTAGCTGCGATAGAAGTGTCGCCTAGTTCATGGGTTTTATTCGGATCGACTATCTATGCGTTTCTCCACTCTATTCCACCCTCTCCAATCGTTCAACAACCCTTCCTATCGTCTAGCTAGCGCATAGCGACTCCAAGCGAGTCATAGCGGCGTTAGCGACTCGCTAGCTAGTGTCCGACATTTCCGCTAGCACATTTCGCTTAGTCACCCAATGCCACCAGGAACAGCTAGCATCGCATGGTGCTTCTAGCTACCGAAGAACCGACACCGACTTGACAGACATGGGCGCATATGCGTGGTCATTCTTCGCTATGGTAACAGCTAGCCAACTCTTTATTTCACCACCGCTTTCATTCGTTTCCAGCTATTTCTTTGTGTAAACTTTTGCTAGTGATCTCGGTGCTTTCTATTCGCCGTACGTGCTTAGAAAACGTATAAAAACTCTTGTACATAGTCAGTAGAAAATAACCAATCATTGTTCAACCCTCGTCTCAGAGCTAAGATCAGAAAAAGTCTTAGCTACTCGCTACTTCGCCCAAGCCTACGTCTTCACCTAAGAAACTATGTTCTATCCTCGTCCTACCTACATTAATACACGTTTAGCTGAGTATTCCTTCAGCCAAAACCAAGTCTTGTAGTCCCGTCTTTATAGCATTAATCTACTAACAACGCTAGTGTTTCCTATTTTTTTTTAAGCTAGCGCCTCTAGCAACTAGCTAGCCACATCGTTCACTTGCTAGACCATAGCTAGTGTTGCTACACCGTCGGAGGACCTTATTTCGAAGAGAGAAACTGAGACCCTTTGAACCAACACCCCTTAGCACACCTTAGAGTTTGTGTGTTTCCCTCTGGGAGAGCCACAGACGACCATCACCGGCCCACAGGTTTGACGGGTACGGGTACAGTTGCCGAAATGCCGGACTTGTGACATACCGTACCCATTTTAGCGGTGTCACGGGTATTGACGGGTTCTCGATCGGGCCGTTGTGGGACATCAACATCGGACTTTGTCCCTTCATCCATGGGCTCGACTTTGCGTCGCCCATCATAACAGTAAGCTTTTTGTATATTTCAACTAACTAAATATTGTCTTTTCTAGATTACCATTGTAATGGTAAGTTTTTTGTTTCTTTCAATTGACTAAATGTGCTTTTTATAGATTACAGTGTTTTGTACTATGTACTTGACAACGACAGACAAACCACTGCGAGCAACAACAACGAGGCAAGGGAACAGCCAACCAAACCAGCCCCACCACCACCACTGTGAGCAACTGCTCGCGGGGTGGATGGTGGGTGCTAACAGATGGGGACACCAGGGGACGAGAGACAGGGCCGACAACAGGAACAACAAGAGGAAGATGAGAAGCGGTAATGAGAACGACAAGGGCAACAAAGGCACAGAGAACGACAAGAGGGGACAAGAATGACAAGGGCACAGAGAACAACGATGGGGGATGAGAACAACGAGGGGGATGAGAACAACGAGGGGGG